>JARHVA010004559.1:1112500-1135000 GCA_037957365.1 Torreya grandis | reverse complement strand
AAGTGGTGCTATGCTTGAGTGAATCAATGTATTATCTATCAGGACCATTTCAAGTTGTACCATATTATCAATATTCTTATAATCATCCTATCATCCAACCATTCTACTAACCTATCACTTTGACATTCAAACCAATCCATTCTACCATTCTATTCTATCACCGAAATCATGGTTTTATCTATCATATCCTAGCAAGTTTGACCTTGGTTTATGCATTGGTTTCATGTTTTTAGCATGAATAATCAAATCAGTTTCAATAGTTATTTTAAATATTTTAGATAGAGGTATTTTTTTAGAGTTGTATAAGAAAAGATTTGATAGTTGCATCCTTAATTTTTTATTCCATTCTAATCATTTGTGTTTATGCGATCTTAATAATATTTTTTTATAGAGGAAAATTAGTGTCTCACTGATATTACTACTAATTATAACCACCGATAGACAAATTAGTATCATTGATCTGATCAGTTGTATCTTAGTTATAATTGCCTATGGGAAAACTAGGGGCAACATTTGTTTATTGTGCCTTGACATACCAATTTTCCATTCCTATGTCAAACTGTGTCATCATATCAACTATGAATATATTTTTTGAATTGGCTACTACACTAGTTAGATTCCTCTATTGTAAGATGGAACTACTATGACCTAAGGCCATATTGGGACTATTAGAGTAGTGTTCAATACTTGTAGAGGTCAGATCAATCCCCCTTTCCATCACATTCTTTCCATTTTGTGAGTATCCAATCTAGTTAACATGATCTTGCCATTTTATGATTTTAGACCATTTACTGTTTCATCATTCTTTATTGAGTTGAGACACCTCAAAAATTCTAAAAAAATATTTGTAAAATAGATTTTAAAAACCCAAAAACATTGACCAGTTCTTTGCCTTAAGGATTATGGGAACCCTTACTAAGTCATAATAAATTACTTATCATTTATTTTCCTTATCCTCTTTGGCCTTTTATCCCACACTCTCACCATTTTTTGAGTTCATTCCTATTCTTATATCACATCCATCATGTTTTCATCTTATCATCATTTTATTCCTATTTCTTAGGATAACCATATTTGCCCTAAAGTTTTGTTGGATATATCATCCATAGAACTATGTAGGCAACATCCACTTGCTTAGTGCATATGGACATAGCTCAACCACCCCTTTATTTCATTCTATTCCCCGATCATGTTTTTTTGTTAAGTTGTCACCTATTTCCTAGGGGTAATGTTCATCACATTATTTGTACTAACATTGGGACTAACTATTATTTGTTTCTTTGTTTGTTTCTTTTTTTTGTTTTGTTTGTGTGCCTATTTATTTGCTTTTTGTATTATTACCTTGATTCACATATATGTGCATTCACTGGGTGATTATTTGTGAACTTATTCTTGAATCCATCCATATTCATATGTCTATATTGTCGTCATGGTTTTTATTATTAGTGCATTAATTTCCATTAAGTATTGGCTATCAGGAGTTAGTCCTTATGCATATTGTGGTTAAGTTCTCATGGTGTTCTATCATGATTCCTACCTTCACATGATACAACAAAAATCATCTTTAATAGGTCTACACAACAATGGCAGTATCAATATATCCTTAGCATCAACATTATAAATAATCCCAATCATATCCCAAACAAGAGTAATTAAACAACAAAAGAATTTAAACCTTTATTAGTTCAGAAGAACATCTCCCTATTAGTAGGTTATCCCAATTCATCTTTATCATCTGTATCAAGTTATCATCATCATGTTTTCAATCATAAAAACTCAATCATTTTGGGGATAATTAAGGTCCAATGATTATAACTACCCATGGGCAAATCATTGTACACCATCCCACCTGCATTCTTAGTGATTATAACCACCTTTGGGCAAATCATTATGTTTTCACCAATTCTAATCATTTAATTTCTTCTACCCACTTGGGGCATGTTATTATCCTATTTGTTTATCCTAACTAGGGAAGTTCCATCTTCTCAATGATTATAACTACCTTTGGGAAAATCATTGTGTTATCATACCACATTGCCACTATCAGGGTACAATTCTTATAATTGCCTTTGAGAAAACTATTGTATACCATCCCACCTATATTATCAATGATTTTGACTAACTTTAGATGAATAATTATGTTATAACCCCATCATTTTTAGTTTTTTTATCCCTTCATCTCACTTCTTTCTTTTAATGGACTATTTATTGATCCTTTTGCCAACCTCTCCCTTGAGGGGGCACCCTATAGTTCATCCATCACCATTACAATCATAAGCACATGGAACATTTTTATTCTTTGAAAAGATGTTACTTTGATTACAAATTGTAACATCTTCCCAAATAGGGGGAAATTATAGACATCTAAAATTGGCCACTAATGGCTTTATACCTAGATTTAGAGTAATTCCTACCAATCTCTAAAAATCTAGCCTAAGAATCTCTAAGAGTCTCAAATTTGGATTCATAGCCATGCAAATAAATTAATTAAATTAGGTAAACACACATTGAATTAATTCAAAAATAAAATAAATGTCAAAATGCCTAACAAAGATTAATTAACCTCAAATCCTAATCAAATCCTAATTGAATTCATCCATGAGCAATTAAATCAATTATCAAAAAATAAAATTCAAATATCAAGAGAATCTTAGAAGCTAATCATTACCTTTTGTGAGTTGTCCAAATAAAAAATATCTAAAAGCACAACTATTTCATGATATTATGGACACATTTTAACCATACTAGGGTTAACTAAGCCAATCAAGGTTAAGATTTAACTCTTTCCAAGTCATTTCAAAGCCTAGAAAAGAAATCCTAGAGCTCTTCATTTAGAGGGATTGGAACATATTAGAGTTATAATGAAATATTTTGTTCATAAATCAAATGCATACTATTATAATGTCAAAATCAAACCAATCCATCAATAAATCCAAGCCAACCATGGTGCTAAGAGGAGATGGAGATAGCCAAGCCCCATTGATGAAGACCTTTTGAGCACAATCCATGCAAGCCAATGAAGAGATCTCTTGGAGTAATCAAGGAAGGTAAGGAAAGTTGTCATTTATTTAAATTTTAGTAATGTTTTCAATTGGTTTGTTTACTAATCTCCCCCCATGATCTATGCATATAGATGTAAACTTTTTTAGTGTTTTCATTTCATTATTTTTGGAACTAACACCATACTACCCTCCTCTCTTGAGTCAAATTCCTTGGTCACAATAGGGCATGTAAATTTTTTGAATCTCTTGGTGAGGGAATTATGGTTTGGTGGGTAAAACCAATTTAGTTCCTTATAGGAATACTCCAAGATTCCAATCTCATTAAAAACTAGCAGAAGCAAGATTGTGCCCCAAGGAAACTTGTAGTTGGGAAAATGATGTACCTTCTTTATATCTCATTCAATTTTATTAGCAAAGTACATTGAGTAATTTTAATATTTACCCTTGGAAATTTAGATGGTGATATATAAGCGGGTTATATCCACCTCCTTTCACTTGTATAATCTCTATCTTGGTCATGTCCAAGTGCACAACTACTCAAATTATGGGATCTATTAGGCTTGTAACGTACATGACTTGGAATTTTATATTATACCTAATCACCACCTCCATTATATCAATTTTTTTCCTGATCCTCAATATATATTCCAACATTATCTCTAGAACAAAGTAAACTAATTCCTTTTTTGATCTATTTAGGGGTAATCCTCATTCTATAACCAACAAAATAGAGGTAGTCTTCATGAATGCATAAAATTAAAAAATGAACTGCCTCTTATAGTTTCCAAAAATATGGTATTGGGAAGAGTTGTATAACCCTTGCATCCTATTGTAAATTTTAAACTATGATATAATTTATAGTGTTTTATATCTCAACTTGATAGTTTTGTTTTAAGTCATCTTCATTTCCAATCTCATGATGATTGTAATTGAGGACTTAACAGGTGGTAAACTTAGATTCCAAATCATCCATGTGCAAAAATATCTTTGGGTATTACATATACTTAATGAAAATAGGAGAGAGTGGTGGTGTTATAGCAACCTTCTTTCCCATGCATGCTAGTTTTGGTGATTCTTCACTAGATGTCTCTTTTATCAACTTTATGGGGTCTTTACCTTGTGAGCCATGTTAACTAGATATATTCATGGATATAAATGGTAATTCCTTATTATGCACCCTAATGCTATTATAGTTGAGGAATAATTGGAAGTGGATATTTTTTAATGCATTTCTATTTTGGATGCATCACCAACTAAGATCCTTGAAGGTTAATGCATGAATGACCAATTATTCTAAATGAGTAATTTTTGATTCTTTGTTATAGACCCAAAATAATTTGGATTCTTAATTCAACCTCATCTAATGGAAGACTTAACCCCTACAAACCACAACTTATGTTTCACCTACTTGTGTAGATGTATTTCCAATCCTCTTTTCTTGATTTCATGTCACTTTAATATCTACCTCACTTCTATAAATGAGAGCACTATGTAAAAACCTTCATTGATTTTTTTTTCTTGTTTAAGATCTATAATTTTTAAGTATTCAATTGTAAAAATTAAAATGAGTGGCCTCTCAATATTTTATAGACTATCCCAAATTTTTAAATCAACTCTTCTCTACATTGTTATACATCACTTCATCCATTTAATGTTTAAACGACATGCCTTGGTATCCATTTGTCATGTTTACCATTAATACCACTCTATAATTTATAAATTTATGTTATATACTTCCCTATTGTTTTTTGTATTATTCTCAAAGTGAAAGATAGTTTTAAAAATTCAAATTTCCTAGTTTATTTGTGGGAAATTGCCTTTTCTATTTTAACCCATTTTTATAACAATATTTCTTTTGTCATCTTCATTCTACATTAATGGGTTATACACCCCATTTTTTTCTTCCTTCATGCACCTCCTTCACATTAATTCTCTTTCACACTTCCTTTACATGAATCCTCTTGCATGTTTTTTATTTAATTAGCTTATCCATTAGTAAAACCAACCCCACATGAAAATTTATGTGTGGTCTTCCATGTCATAATTTAGTGAAATTTATGTCCAGAAAGAAAGAGCATCAAAAGGTGCCAAAAATAAATTATATAAGGTGTTAAACCAATGCCATTATTATTTTAAAATGAAATAAAGTCCTAGACTAACCTAGTGTCATATGCCTTATTCACTAAATTGAATAATTGCATACATGGTAGGGCTAGAGTAAACTACCATTTAAATGGCCTAGTAAATATTGTCCATCTAAATTTTTTAAATTTACAAGTGCCTATTAGAAATATAACATTAAAAATAAATGGAACATACCATTATATTCTTAGTTTACCTTAATTACATGCAAACTTTGAATTATAGACCAAGACATGCATACTAGGATGAAAAACTTTGGTTTTGATATGTCGATCATGCCAAGCTTTATATTTATGATTCTCAACTCCTTGGATCCAATGTGTGAGAAAGCATGTTTCATACAACTAAAGTAGAGAATCTAGGCACAATTTTAGGGACTCATAATCTGATATACCAACACATGTAATATATAATTAAGGCACAAGGAACTCCACCATTAAAACTACTTCAGCACCAAAGATAAGGTTAAAAGAAGTAATCTTATTCAACCTTGTGTTTCTAGTCTAAAATGACCATAAGACTATATAAACTTGATCATCGAAATCATTACGATTGATATTACAAATCTTGGTCACCTAGGATATTTTTGAAGGCTTTATCTATGCCATTATCTTGAGGGTGATATGCCATGGTCTTATGATTCATAATCATGAACTTAGCCAAGAGGACACACATTATTTTTTTGAAAAATTGAATTCCATAATCACTTATTAAACTTAAAGGGAATCCATACCTTGTGATAATATTTTACCATATAAATCTAGTGTTGGTCATACTAGTACAATTATATGTGGGCACTACTTTATCCTTGTGTGTGAGATAATCTATGGTAGTAATGATGTACCACATACCAGTCCATCTCATAACTAGCTTAATGGGCACAACATAATCAATAGATAATTTCTCAATTGGCTCATGAATAAGTAATATATGAAGTGGCATAGAATTCCTTTGGTTTGGTTTAGTTACATATTAACAAATATCACATTGGCATCTATAATCTTTGACATCTTTGAATAAGGTGGGCCACCATAACCTAGCTAGCAGAATCTTTCATATTATTGCATCACCAACATAATGTCCTCTTGTGACACAATTATGGACATCTTAAATGAACTTTGTGTAATTTTTATACATTACCCACCTTTGTAACACTTTATCTTGTCCAATTTTGTACATGTATCCTTGAATAAGTTGGAAAGGGGTATCAAATATAGACATTTGCTTTTTCTCTAGGGTGTTAAGGTGGTTTTGCATGGAACTTGTTGTAAGAAAATATACAATTTACTCTAATTATTCAGGTATGTGCATAACTTTAAAAGTTGTACATTAGGTAAATAATCCTCTATAGTGCACATTGATTCACCAGATTGAACACATAAGAGATGGTTGGTACAAAATTAACTTGGACTATTTTTAAGATCATAAAGAACTGGAACTCTTAAAAAAGGATAATCCATCAGTAGATGTATCCATATAATACCAATTTATTTACCAAATAATTGAGTGCTTCATGATTAGTATAGAAGATAAATGGGGTGGCTAAAAAATATTGGTAAAACTTATGAAATGCATAAACCATAGACAAGGTCTCACAGTTTGTCATAGAGTAGTTTTGATCCACTGGTGTGAGATTTTGACTAAAAAAAAATATAAGATGTCTAGGTTTCCCTCACTAAGTTATTCAAGGATAGTTACTAGTGTCATTATCAAATAATCAGCATGCAAATGAAAGTTTAGGTATCATCTTGATAATTAGAGAATGGGTGTCATGACTGGTTTGTCTTTCAAGGCCTCAAATGCTTGATGGTGTTGATTTATCCATACAATTAGGAAATTATGATTAAGTAGTTTTTACAAAGACACTGCTATGTTAACATAACCCTAAATTAACTTTTGATAGTATCCCATGTGACCTAATAAAGTACATACCTCATTTTAAGTGGTTGGATCTTAGAGTTGGATAATGACTGCAATTTTAGCCAGATCCACTAGAAATCTATCCCAAAAAATGATGTGTCCTAACAAAATTTGAAATGGTGTGGTAAATATGCACTTCTTAACATTAAATTAAATTTGAAGTTGTAAATAGTGACCAATAATTAAGCACATATTATCATAGTGGTTATGCACTAAACAATACACAATCTAGTCATTCAAGTACACTTAAAGGAACTTGTGAGTAAAATACTTGAAGGCTTACACTATGATACGTGAGAACATTATTGGTGCATTATTTAGGCCAATGTGAATAAAATTGTACATGAGATAAACCCATTTAGTTGTGAATGTGGTTATTTCCTTGTCTTCATTAATAATTTGGACTTGGTGATAGCTAAAAAATCCATCAGTGAAGGTGTAGATCTCACACCTAGTAATGCCTTCCAAAATTTCCTTAGTGAAAGGGTCCATTACAAATACAATGTTAAGTAGCCTATAATCCACACAAATTTTAATGTGATCATACCTATTGATTTTTATCACCAATATACTAACCCATTCAAATTCATCAATGAGAGTAACGACTCTAGTGAATAACATGTTATCAGTTTACTCTTTAACTCAAGTGTGTAGATTAGGGTTCATCTAATATGGCCATTTTATCACCATTCAAGTGACTTCAAACAAAGTGATGTAAATATTGAATATTGATGGATGAAATCCCTTAAAATCTATGTAGTTTTGTGGGAAAATGTCTTGATACTCCTACAAAAGTTCAATTTTTTTGGTTAACTCAACTTTAGACTAGTAATTTGCCATAATGGCCATTTTGGGTACTCTTCCTTCCCAATATTTTATTGGAATTTTTAAAGTGGCACAAAGTATGGGTTTTCTTGATCTATATTGTATCTATGACATCGCATACCCCATACTTTGTATGAAGATTTAAATGGTTGAATTATGGTTTTGGTTGATCAAAACCGGTACCCTCATCAACCTAATATATGACATTTTGTTTTCCCTTTTAGATCTATTCTCTAAGGTCATATTCTGATTAGGTGTCTAGTTCTAACCAATCCATGAAAAAATTATCAGCTTCTTAGAGGATGGACAAACTATCCCAAATTATACCATGCATATGTTGTATTTGGTCTTTAACTAGTGCTTCATCTCCTATAACTATTTGATGGATTACTTACAAAGATAAATTCAAATATGCTCATGGTGAAGTAAATTTAAATGTGGTAAGTAGGCCATGTTTGATGTGTTTTTAGGTATTTGTGCCTTTGTGAATTTATTTATGAATGTACCATGCCCTAGCCCATGCATGCAGAGTACCATAGAATGTATAAATACATAATAATTTTGATAAAATAAAAATCTACCATCTAAAGTTTTTCACATTGTGTAAGATGTTATACTAGAGAAGTAAAAAAATTATAACTCAAGGTGGCATAAACATGATTATCTTTATGGAAGAGAGTATGCATGGATGCATGTACTTGTTCCAATATATCTAGTTAAAACTGATGAGGAGATCACCATGGAGCATTTTTCACTTGAAATATAAAATTGATCATGTGGAACCATTTATCTTCATTATCATAGTAAGCATCTAACTACTGTAAGTATTCATAGACCTCCATCTGACCATGAAACCTAGGTTCCTAGTCTAACTATAAGGGTGGTCTAGTCATAAATTATCCACTAATGAGGTTAAAAAATTATGGTACATAGCTTACTATATAGGGAATCTTAGGTGGTTATCTAAGATACCATATACATACCTTGTTATATCATATACACGTTGATATCATTGGTCACACATGATATTAGTAGTGTCAAAAAGAGACTATGCATCTTCCCATCTCAATATGCCATCAGGATTGGGATCCACATTTTCATTTCCCTGAGAGGTGATGTTATAAATTATATTGACATCCTCATCAACATCAACATGTTCACAAAGGGGGGTCCTTGGTCATTATTTATAGGAATGACTACGTATTGAGTATCATTATCAAATATGATATAATACTTATTGCAATATAATTCATCATTATTCACATATCACCATGGCTGACCTAAGATATTAAGGAAGTTATTATCTTTAAAAAGCTTGATCACCTCGAAATCACCCTTGAATGTGACTCCCAATATGTTGATGGTAGTATCCTTTATAATGCCTATGGGTAGTGTGTTGTATCCAAAATCCCCCTTCTTTTTTGGAAAAGAAGGGACCCACTTTTCTTCAAATTTTAGACTTGTTTGTTGAGCCTTTCTTGAGCAAAAGTGATTCCTAGTATTTTTATACTTAGAAGAATTCTGCATTCTAGCATGGTGTTATGCATTTTATGGACCAAATATAATAATGCCTTTTCATGATTTTTGAACTATGTAGGTTTTCAAGACTTTGTTTATTCAGATAAAATCATTCAAAGAATTATTTATCAAGATTTTTATTCAAACTTTTCATTTTGGTCATTTTATCTGAAGGTTTGGTTCTCAGAGTTTTTATTTTAGGTATTTTGTCCAGGAACTTCTTCAACCTTTGTTCATCAACATTTATTTATTTTATATTTTTATCTAGTAGGAATTTAGTCTTCAAAATTTTTGTTTTGAATAGATTATATCTTTGGGGTTTTTGCATTGGACATTTTACCTAAATAATTTCCCTAAAATGACTTATCCTTATCAAACTTCTTTAGAATTTTTATTCAGATATTTTGTCTGACATATTTTTGTCATTTGATATTTTTGCCATGGACATTTTGTCCAATAGATACTAATATCTTTATACATTTGTTGTGGAATTTTTCACATGGACATTTGGTTTGATGAGAATTAGCTCTTTAGGATTTTTGTTATGAGCCTTTTGTAAAGGCCAATCCCTAGTAAAAAACACAAACGCCTTATTCCATAATTCAAAAATACTTTCTATACCTAGCTAAACAAAGATAAATACTTCCTAATAATATTCTAAAGTATCCTACCAACTAGAACTAATAAAATTTAAACTATATAGGTAATAAAAAACATGTGAACATTGAAGATTTATATTAGACAAACTGGTATTCAATGTGAAAAACCTATATATATGATGTGCATATATTTAATCCTTCATTTATTTTTTTAAAAAAATGTACTTTAAGTCTACTACTATCTTACATAACCAAAATGCCTAGTTACTACCTATGAGAACACTGTGTAAAGAACCGAGTAGTGAAGGCATGAATAGATCATTTAACATGCATAACACGTAAAATGAGATTGTAAGAAATGTAAAGCACACAAATAATGATGGAATATTCATCCAATAAATTCATAAGATCACTTATACTATTTCCCTACTCCATTAATTATTTGATAGAGTTCATGGATACAGTCTTTAACATTACCATATTTGATAATAGGTACATGAATTATTTAGAAGTATGGGATGTTGTTGAATCTATCAATATAATTTCATTGGATGATAATATGAATTTCTTTGAGCATTTGTTTTTCAAGTATTTAATGGCCCTAAAATGATAAGGATTACATTTTTTTTCCACCAAACCTGAGGTGATTCCATGCATCAACCTCCTTCATGACTTATTATTTACATGCAAGGTAACACATGATGTTTTCATGCATCACATTAGCAATCCTATAGTTATTGCATGCATTTTGGGTGAAAAATTCCAATAATATTTGGCACTACCATCACTTGATGCATATTTTGACAAACACAAGTTGGTATAATAGAACTAAGAGAACATGATGGAAAAGGTTTTGTCTTCATGGTTGCTCCCTAATGAGACTATCACTATTAAAGGAAATAATCTAAAATGGGATAATCTAATTATAAAGTTCAATATGGGAGTATGCATTGCCATGGATTTGATAAATATACTTTATGATATGACCAACATTCACTTCCTCTATTTGGATTGGGTGCCATTGCTTTGCATGATGTTGACTAATGACACCGTATTTTCATTGGGAGAGATAGTTATATTTAATCTAAGGGAGAAAATCATCCAAAAATATAAGTGGCCCACTCTTACCAAACATTTATACATGATGTTGTATTTATTAGATGTTATCATGGGCTTGATACAAGGTTCTTGATGAGCTATGGATCCCATCCACTAATTGTATTAAAAATAAGATTTGTGACTAATTTCAATTTATGCACATATACACCTATACAAAGAATATGGTAAAGATTTATGAGGATGTTTATCCCTAATTTTGGTAGGTTATCCATGGTTTATCAATGGCTAGGATAGGAGAGAACATTGTGAAATCACTTTCTAGAAGAGGTGATTATTTAATCTATCTAGACTTTATATTCATAATAATTTGGGGTAACAAGGTTCACCCCTTATGCCTTAAAAAGTATATTCTTGAGAAGTTGGTTGAGTAAGATATTGCATTTTAGTTATGGTGGAGCATAGAAAAATACTTGTCTAGGGTGAAGAAAAGTTCATACTTTGGCCACCACATAATCATTGGCAAAATGTTATACATAATTAGAAAGAATTTTGGAGAAGTTGGAGGCAAGATAACAATATATCATTTTCCTACACTTCCACATAGGGATCGAGATCTCCACATAATCATCCAGAAGCATATACATGGATTCAATATCCCTTATAACCATGAGGCTTACTCTTACAACTTTTTGTTCTTGAATGCAAAAGATGACGAGGAAGTGTTATGAAAGGAAAATATTACTGGTTTAAATGAGGATCATTTGAGGATGTGTATGCACCTAAATCTTCTCACTTCATTTAACATCACTAATATTCCAATTAGTCGACACTAATTTTGATTAATCTATTTTATCCACTTCCTAGTCATTTGTATAATGTCCCCTTCTTCATATTTCATCATTCTATTAACCTTATTCCTCCCTACTAAATAATTAATTTGTCTTAAATCCCTATTATCTCATTCTAACACAACTTATCTATTATTTGAAAATTTTAAATTCCCAAAGCCCACCTACCCACCTACTAAACTTATTATTATGCTCTCCTACACCCCAAGTCCCTTATCACTCTCCTAATCCCCATATAATCCCATGTCTAATCAAAATTAACCCTAATAAGGATTATATAACCCTATAAATCTAGAACCTTCTTTATTCCCACTCCTCTCTAGAAGCCTCTAAATCTAGAGGCTTCTAAGGAATTTTAATTTCCTTTTAATTCTCCACCCTTGATCTTCTCAAACCAAATTTGAATCTCATTCATTAATTTATCCCTCCAAAACCTATTGAAATAACTTCCTCTCCTCCATTGGAGCTATCCTATGAATCCATGGCAAAACCATGTCCAATTAAACTTGTAATCAAGCATCCATAATCAAGCATCACCATGTCAAAAATCTGAGTCAAGGTAATCAATCCAATCCTTTTGTTTTACATCTATTTGATCACAATTTAGAGCATTTAGCTTTAATAATGAAATCTAAGTATGAATGTTTCATTTACCTTTCCATTTTATTTCTAATTGGATCTAAATTTTAATAGTGGATTGATATTTTGAGTAGATTTAAATTAATCACATAATCTCAAATCCAATGGGCTCAAAATTTTTATCTCACATTGGTGACCACGATGGGAAATCACCTTTTAGACTAATCTTATGTGTGAAGTGTACTAATTATACTTTCAATAAAAATTTAGGATGAATTTGGAGTCTAAAATCCTCTTTTCCATTAGTAATTTCAACATTATGCCTTTGTAATAATCTATAATTTTGATTGAAATTAACTCTTATGTTTATTATAGACACTCTATTTTTTTTACAAGTTAAATTAATCTTTTTTAGTCCATTATATTTTATTATTGTGCTGATTTACTCTATGCATTTGTTATTTATCCATATTATAGTTGTTCTATTTTGTTACATTACATTGGACAACTAAAAAAAAATAAGCTTTTTTGGTTTATGAGTCCTATGTGCTTCCACATTTTACTTACTAGCATCCTAGTAGATAAGTAGGTATGGAATCAAACGAACTCATATTTTATTGTGCCCTAATGGATGACCATATATTATTCTAAAAATCCCACTTAATGCACATTTGGAGTGCATTTTTAGAAGTCATACAGATCATGTATATTCTCACAATTTATAACTGCAAACCTTGGCCAAAATATATTTGTATTTTAGATATAGAGACATTAAGGGTTGAGGGAATCATACAAATTCAGCATTAAAACAATTAGTTTATCTAATCCTATCTAGTTCATAACATTATGGTAACTTGGGTGTATTAAATAATTTATTGATACCTTAAAACATTTTTATTATTTTATGTAGATCAAATGCTACATGCTAGGTGGATAATTGGAAAAGTGGATTGTTGGAAGCACCGATGCACTAAACAAAATAGTGGCCATAAACTTTCCCATAGAAAGTATTGATTCTCTATTAAAAGTGTTTCAAATCTGACCCTCCTCGACCACACACTTGGAAATAAAATCACTGTCTCTTTTTTTAAAGTATTTGATATTACAACAACCACATATAGAGAACAATAATTGTGATCATCTGGAATCTACTTGCTTAAAATGTCTTAACCGATCATTATATTCAAAATTAACTATCAAGTATAACATGTTTCAAGTATAATGACAAAAAGTGTCAATGTCAAAAACCATCATAAAATTTTCAAATTATTTCATTTCTCATTTTGTAATCATAATGTTTTCAAAAAATCTGAACTACCCATTTTCAAATAAACTGTGTTTTATTTTAATAGTGAATTGATTAAATTTCTTAATCTAGTTTCATATTGTGGTAATAATTGTAAATTACACTTTTATTAATAGTATTAAGTTTTTTTTTAACCACTCATTTTAGATTCTATTTTGACCACTTGGAAAAATAATGTAAAGCTCTGTTTATGTATGGTCAAAAAGTTTTATTTAGAATGCATAGTTATTAAATTGTTAATCTACTATGGTTAATATTAATCTTTAGTATGTTTTTAGAAAGTAATATGAGATGGTTTGTGATTGAATAACATTTTTATTATTAATTTAATCATAAATTTTAATTATTTTATCAAAATAATAATCATACAAAAAGGTGGAATTTTTAACATTCAGGTATTCCCATACATCAAAAATAATCAAACTTTGTTCAAAATACTAACACTTTGTCATTACAGGTGGCCTTCAATTTCTCTATGAGATGATTACATGAAGATAAAAATTAGTCAAACCTACTAATCATCTATTTTTTAGGTCATCAGATAAAAATATCATTTTAAAATCAATTGTCTAATTTTTATTGTTTACATAATTGACATGTTTTTGTAGGTAATACAACTGTTAAGACAAAATTATTGAAACTAATAAATATTTGTCTTATAGGTTACCTCTTCTTAAGTGCCAAACCTAAACTACTAACCATGTGTTTGCAAGCCACCTATCAAAGACTCCTTTTGGCACTTTAAAAAATTAAATCATTTTAATCATTTTATCTTATATCATTTCCATATCTCTTTGATCATTTTGTATATTCAATCATCTTGTAAATATTTCACACTTAATCATAATCAGTTAATTAATCTCCTTTCTTGTCTTCTTGTTTGTATCCCAAAGGATACAATGGTGTATGTTCTCCTCCTTGCATCCTTATGATGAATCCTATAAGATAAAAAACCATCTATAAATCCCCTTTTTATTTTTATAGGGGGATAGTGATCTTCAATTTCACCAACATTCACTAGTCCAAACTACTTATTAGGCTAGAGTCTAAAAATCAAGAGAGTTATCAGTATGCACCTAAGCAAAATTCCCCATAAAGGTTTCCATGGAGTGAGGGACAATTAAGCTCCAATATTTATGACATCTAGACAACATCTTATATGGACTTGGACGTGATTGTACCTTCACATATATAGGTAATGCACCTAAAAACCCTTGTGTATACTTAGATTAGGATCCTTCGACCATAATAAGTATATTGATGTAAGAGTCAAGATCAATTTAAAAATAACCATCATGTGTGAGTAGGGTTGAGAGTCTTTGATAGATTATATAATGGGTCATTAACCTATGACCTCACTTGTGAAGCTATTAGATGGTGCGAGCATCGAGTTACACACCCACCAATTTACTAATCATAAGATTATGGATTTCTTGATTTATTGTGTGTTGTGTTAAACTAGTGTTATTTTTGAGCTGAGTAAGCCTTCATCCAAACCTATATACATATCTAAGTCTTTCCATAACCCATCTTGTATATTATTTCCTCATCATTATACAATTTTATATATCCTTATCCCATCATCCTTTATGCATATTATCTTAGTCTTGATTTATCCTCTTATATATCCTTGTCATTATCCCCATTTGTATATATTGTCTCTTATATGTCCTTGCCATAAAAATATCTTCCATTATCACCTTGACTTCACCCATACTAATTGAGCTATATCCACCCATTATTAATCATAACTTTATCACCTATATACCACAATCATACCTTACATCCTGACCTAAGTCCACAACATCAAATACTTGCCTTCACATAGTCACTTCATCCCCCTCTTATTCTAACCACCCATCATTGATCATCATCCCATCACCCACATAATATAATAATCACCTTATATATCCTTATCTCACCCTCTTGTATATTTCTTTGTTGTTTTGTACATTTTTCTAGTCACATCCTATCCTAAAATAGTCCATCATTAATCACACCCCCATTACCTATATTTCATCTTCCATATCTTATCATAAGTATATCACCAATTATTTGTATTGACATTGTCTTAATCACCCATATATTCTATCTTGCTTGGATTCTTAGGTCATACACGGGTCCACACCATCCTCATCTCATTTTATTCCCTTCATCACTACATTGTCACCTATCATCATACTTGTTCTTTTCTTATCATCCAATCACCCTTTTCATATCATCATATCCCATCCCATCTTGGAAAAATAGTCTAAATATCTTGAGGTAGTCTTATCATCCACATTATCCTATGATCTTATCACTTATCATCTAATCAGATATCATACCTAATCAATATCCTATTAGCATCTTATCACTCTGTTAGTTTCAATATATCAAACCCATCATCAATATAATAATCTCTAGGCATATCATATTTACTATTCATAACTATCAACCCATCTAATCATCCTCTTCCTATTTTGAATCTAGGTACCCATAAAATCCCCAATCCTTTTGCTAGCTTGATAACTAGACATTGTCGATAAGTCATTAGCACCTATTATGCTATTGGTTTGAAATATGATCCTATTCCTATATCATATCTACCAAATTTCATCCACCTCCTCCTTATAATCACCTACCATACTAGCTCAGTCCTTCTATCTCTAATCCTTAATCTACCATCATCTATCTTTTATCATTTATCCTCATGGATTTGGATCCAATTCATGTAGATCAATACATTTTGGCCAATAAGGATGGAATCCTTTTATGAGATATAGAAATGGGTGTTCACCCACATTATGACCTTGATCCCATTAATCCCAAACCAACATCTCATATCTTTCCCCATTGACAACCCTCTAGCCCATCAAAATAAATACCAACATTCTTTGATGTCGTCACCCTAATCAATCAATACATCATAGAGAATAAAGATGAATTCCTATTATAACTATAGAATATGGGTACCCAAATTCCCAATGATGCTGAGACTAAAAGCCTAAGACCCTTTCGTAATAAATCTTCTCATCAATCATCATCCTCATCCTATTTCATTCCACCATCCACTAGACCTAATCCTAGCCATGGCCTTTGTAATTCACAAATTTCCTCATTATATAAATACCTTGATGACAACCCATAGGTAGTTTTCTTGCAACTCCTAGAGATGGTTGTCCAATTTCCTAAATACCTCAACCCCATCCAAGTCACCTTATCCTTAAACTATCCCCATCTATAGTCAAATCCTCCATCCACACATTATAGCCAATCATCCACCCCTTCTACTAACAAAGGGAATCTTATCTTGGACAAATCATCTACTACCAAACCATTCACCTAAGTATATCACCATCCATCTTATCTAAAGTACAATGCTTCCACATCTAAATCACATAGTGAAGTGGGTCCTTACACTCCCCTTCTTATGTCTTTGGAAGCACTTTTTGAATAAATTATCACTACTAACATGATGGTCTACCCACCCATATGACATCTTAATTACACCAAGCCTAAGCCCTCCTATTATAAAGTAAAATGATACTATTTATATCATCAAACTTAGTGGAATTCCATTAAATGATGTCAATTTTTTTTATATAATGTCCAAGACCTCATCAACCATGGTGACATAGTAATTGAGAAGGAACCAGATGAATTTCTCTCCTTGGGTGAACAATAATAGGAATGCCAAGATTTCATTCTTGATCATGATAAAGCCCTTCCCCTTCTAAGCCAAGGTCAAGAAATCCTATCTATCCTCCATGATCCCCCCATATTTGACTGTGCATCCATTTAAAACAAGTCTATTACCCTAAATCCTAGTCCTCCCATATGCCATTATTCCTTTCATGGACCTATCTTTACTCAATCTATTATACCTCCATAATCTTCCTCTCACCCATCATACCAAAAATCCCACATTGAGAGGAAAATCATGGAAAATAACTCCTTTAATCATATCATTACATCATATACATCAAAGTAAGAATATGTTTTATCTACCTTAGGATCATGTGCAACACTAGTGTCTAAATTATATTCCTTATTTGAAACATCATCCCTCATTGATATTATAATAGATGCTAATAATGCCTATCCTTTTGAGGATACCTCTAATCTAGGTACCTTTAATACATCACTAGGAATAACTTTGGATCCCAATCAAAATGATGAAGTCATAAACAAATTATTGAATTCTTTATTTGTTTTTTAGATTGGATTTAATCCCATTGTAGATGCATTTATTAGTGGTCCTTTCAAGATTATTGAAGAACCTTTCTCTAACAGTGAGGTTAGGGTTCCTAGTGACCTTTATGAGGACTATGATATGCATTATCACCTTAATACATCACCTAGAATTACTCATCCACCTCACCTCCATAATCCTTACATCCTAATGCATAATGGGAATGAATAAGAACATCTATCATTGGATTCCCCTTTGTATTACATATTGTGTGACACAAAAACAAAGATATAAGGCCATCATCCAACAATCATAAGTCATGATCAAATTATATTTGATTCTATAAATCAAAATATATAAAAATAAACTAATTGGCCTACTCAAAAAATGTCTTCCCCTAGTGAATCCCAAAATCTAGCACTAGGGGCATATCAAACTAATCATATATCAAGTCAAAAATCAATATCCTATAGTAAAGCCCAAAATTAGGCACCAGGGGGAAATCAAAGTCAAATCCAATAGGCAATTTAAAAAAAGGACAAAAACAATAATCATTGGGCTGATCCTCTTCTTAATGCTTGGGTCAAAGAGTCAAAAAATAAAAAGGTCTTGAATTCCTTACTCTCATGAAATCAATCTAAAGAATCCCCTCCACCATATCTAATGGTGTATGAAATTGTTGAACCCCATTTTTGCTCCCCATCCCATCATATTATCCATCCTGATCATATTCCTCATTCCCATCCTATATCCCATAATCAAAATCATGAAATCATCCCATATATACCATATCTCAAATCTATGAGTAGAATTTTCCCTCATAGGGGTTACAAACATACCTGATCAAAATGTTTGAAAGATGATAAAACAATAATCAATAAAGGCCACTGAGATATGATCCTAGCATCACATATGTCTAGAATAGGCATCAATTAAATATCACAATAATGTTGACATATTGCATCTCATCCTTCTCCAATAAATTTAGATACCTAATAAAAGTAAAAAAAATAGCATTAATCTAATAGTGAAAACCAATCTTTTGGTGCCTTGGGAAAATACCATGGTGAAAAATAGTTTATGGCATACTGGTAAAAGAATTTATTATTTTCATTATACCTCAACACTTGGGGCCACAATCCATACTTTTCATCATCATACCCATACACCCCCCTTGTTAATCCCACCCATATCATCTATCATCATATCATAAATCCTATCCATCATTCCATCTGGTTTTAACCTTCATAAGTGAGTGGAAGGCATCATGAGAAATGTTTTAAAATCATCTTGGCATATCCTTTAATGGATACTCAGGAAAGTAAAAATTTGGTTACTTCATAATGTGGTCATTAGCAATCACTAGTCCATTCTTCCTTAGTCCTCATTTCCCTTTTCCGCATCACACTCATCCTTTTGTCATCCCATTCATCATTCCTTCCATCCTCATCTTTATTTTTAGGCTTGTTATTCCATTTTATAGTAAATATTTAATTTTTAAGTCAACCCCTTAATTATTACAAGGCTTCCCAAAGATTACACAAAGGTTTGTTCACCTACAAGGTCCTATACGCTTCAATCAAAATGTGCACAGGCACTTCTCATATGTGCCTAAGCCCAAGATAGGGGCATAGGTCTACATAGGAGTAAGAGAATGATTTTAAATCACTAAAGGTTTCAAATACATGTTTGAGCATAATATTTTATGGCATAAAAACCAAGAGGTACATAGGCATAAAGATACACCCCCTTAGGTTCCTAGAGAACAAGTAAAGGAGGTGCAAGGATAAATAACCAAATCATGAAGAACACACCTAATAAATACATTATTCATGCACACTCTTATTCAGAGGTTTTCTTGGGCTTATCTAATTCAATTCCATACCCATGCATAGGATCTTACATCTATACCCTTGAGTATCACAAGGTGTAATCTCAAGCTGCGCATTGTACCCTTATAAAGATTCACAGCTTTATAATACTCTTGTGTGCACTTTGGTGCAGGAGTACATCTAAAACAAGGGCACACACACCATTTAGTATGAAAAAATTATGTAAGGAAATAATAACATGTCAAGTCTTCCACCACACACAACAATGACATGGCAAACCAAAAAAAGAGCCTACATAATAAGTGGCAACAAGATATAAAGAGGTAGTTAGAAGTATTTGAGAAAGGCCCAAGACATATCAAAGTTAGTAAATATAAAAATGTCTATCAGACCTTAGGATTTGAATTCATGAAATCCTCTGACTCTATTAGGGAAATCTTCTATTCCCCTATACACATGTATCCAAAAGTGATCCTACCACCAACCCCAAATCGAATTAGTAGATAGACTTCAATAAGTATGGTCATAGTGCTGATAAATAATTAAATGCTACATCTACCACCCAAGAGGCACATTTATTGTAAAAATAGGCTTGTTTTTTATAAAAGCCTATATTTTTATTATAAAATGGTTGACATTTCTTTAGTAGCTTCATGCTACCAAAATTTTCCCTCCATTAGTACTTGTATTTGCTAAATCTTGTCGATAAATGAGAATTAAGTTCACCTCTTTCTATTATTCTAATGTTTTATGTGTTCTTTGTGTTTTTTAATCCTTAAATATGGGTAACATTCACTCCTTTCATCATTGTCCACCCCTACACCTCCACATTAAACTTGAAACTCACTTGAAGGTCATATCCTATTTCTACCTAGGTCTGTGTTGATGTTGTTTGTGGACCATTTGTTATCCCTCTTAGTGTTATGCTACATTCCCATGCCTCTATGCAAAATAATTATGCATTTAGAGTGACTTGGGAAAAATTGTGTGATATTTTCTTATTCTCAGGAGTCTATATTATTTTTATACTAGTAAGAGTGCTTGTTCTATTCTGGGTGTATCACATTTTTATTTTTAACATCTCTTACCTTCTCCCTCCCTTTTCCTCTCAAAAATCTTAGGTTTAGATTAGTGGTAGTTTACCTTTTTTATATTTAGGCCTAAATGTTCATCTTAAACTAGGTATGCTTAGAATGGAAATAATCTAGCCTACTTCAAAGGCTCATCCTAAGGAACATAAGGGTATCATGCCTTAGGGATTTTCCCATCATTGTGATGAGACAATCAATGCTCATGTGCATAGTTGCATGATAATACTTCCATGCCTAGTGCCTCAAAATCTTACACCTTACACAAGAACTTAGTGCTTAATGCCCCATAGTTGAAAACTCCTCTACACCATAGAGAATCCATGGGTACAGATTTCAAATGAAAATAGTTTATAGCATGCTCAATGGGACTATGTTGTTCACTGAGTTAAGAGTTTTGGTGTTCTCTTGATCTAATTAGCCTTTGAAGGCATGTGTAAAAATAGCAATGGTGATTCCAAGAATTCAACTAGTTACAATATTCTAGGACAAGAATTGTGTTAAAGTTGGCATTATACCAAATGAACAGGAGGAGGTTACCTTTTAGGATGATCTAGAGTCCTTTTCTGCAAACTTAGATACCCAACATTCACTCCCAAGATAAGAATTTTATTGAATGGTTATCAAGACAAAGTATGAGCCTAATGAGTTCTTGAGGGCCAAGGTTATAGTTATAGACAAACTAGGATGCTCTCTTAAATTTGAAGAGACATCAAGTGGAGAGATAGTAGTCACTCTACAAAATCATACTAAGACTTTCTCCCAAGATATTGTTCAGAGTGAAGATCATCATGGAATAAATTTTGAGTCATCTCAAGAGTACTTATATATTGGGGAAATGTTTTTCCTAGTTGAACCTCATGAGAGGCATGAGTTAGCAAGCATAGTGTTTCAAAAGTAGCGTGTCTTTCAATATGTTCCTCTTCATAAAGGAAGTGATCCAAGAAACTTTCCTTTTGATTTAGGGGGAAAGTGATTATAAGTTATAGCCTTGTATATATTAGAGTAGGTTTTGTTGTTTTCCCTAAGTGCCTATGTGTACATTATATAGTCTTAGTTTAGTTTTTTCCTCTAAGTGCATTTTACATGTCTGTTACTTGTCTTTTTCCCTTTTTTTTTGTTAGGGTGGACTCAATTTAGTTTATTTAGGTGCAAGGCTAGGTAGGTTATAGTTATTTTACATCATCAAAATGTGAAGATATTTGGATTCTTCTATGAATTTGTGCCTAATTGATTACTTAAGGCCACTAGATTCTCACCTAGCAAGCAAGTAACCAATAGAGTTTGATAGAAGTGTTAACTTTCTAAGTCACCCCCTAGTTAGTGCAAGGCTTACCAAGGCTTACAAAAAGGTTTGTGTACCTAGGTCCCATGAACTTCAAGAAAAATGTGCATAGGTTATTTTCATTTATGTATGAGCCTAAGATAGGGGCATAAGTCTACATAGGAGTAATATGATGGTTCATGCTCATTAAAGGTTCCCAATGCATGCTTGTGCATAAGATTTTATGGTCACAACTCAAGAGGTGCATAAGTGTAAAGTCATAAACCCACCCCAAGTTCTAAAAGAATAAGTAAGGGAGGTGCAAGGAGTAATAACCAAATAAT
>JARHVA010004559.1:832500-1107500 GCA_037957365.1 Torreya grandis | reverse complement strand
CTCATCATAATCCTCTTCTTCCTCTACCACCTCTACTTACTAGGGCATTATGGGTAGGCTATGAGGTTTCTCTATTATAGGACTGTATGTGGGAGTCCTACGATTCCTTTTATAGAAAATGGTAGTGTTTGGATATAAGAAGGACATTTTTTAGAGTAAGGTAGTTGCTTCATCTATTGATACCCCTATATATGTAAAATATTTTCCTTGGGAAGTAGCTATAAGCACTTTAATTATACTAATAATTAGCTATTCTTTTACTTACTCTTCCTCATCGGAGGAATCTAAATTAATGGGTTCTTCTTGAGACTCCATAGGGTCAGGTTCAGTTACTCCTAGCTCCTTTTTAACATCCTTTAGATTGAAAGGGAGTCCTTATTATGGAGCTCCATACTCCTCTGATTGATCTATGGAATGGCCCTTCCAAAAGTCTAAACATGTCTATCTTGCATAAAGTGGCATTTTTACATCTAACTCTTTCACAAAAATTGAAGGTTCTTATTGGATCATCCTCAAGTGATCCTCCTTCAAACTAACAAATCTACATCTCTCCAAGACCTCCTCATCATTTTTTTCATTCATACATAATAAGTTGTAAGGATAATGCTCATGATTATAGGGGATGTTGAGGCCCTGTTTATGCTTTTGGATGATGCCATGAGGATCTCAATCCTTGTGTAAGATTTTGAGAAAATGGTATCTCTTCTTCCTTTTTTCCCACATATTTGAAGTGTTTCCTCATTGTATATACCATTATACCAATGACCACATGGTGTCTAAATAATGTCTTTTCTTCACCCTAGTTAGCTCTGGGAGGCATAGGGGATGAACATTATTTACCTAGATCATGATAACAATGTAATCTAGATAGATAAAATAATCCCCTCTTGTAGACAACATATTCACAATGTTGGCTCTAACATTAGGCATTTGAAAACCATGTATAGCTTGAAAAAATTGAGGATAAACATCGTCATAAATCCTCACTATATTCTTAGTGTAATCATAAATGTGTAAATAGATTCTATTTTTGATACAATCGATGGTTGGGCTCCATATCTCATCAAGTACTTTATAGACTATTCCCATAACATCATCTAATAGATATGAAATCATATAAAAGTGGCCTATAGGAGTGGGTTACTTATCCTTTTGGATGACCTGATATATTAAATGAAAATCGATAATTTCACTCAACCTGAATGTGGCATCCACTAATTAGCATCATGTGTAATAATGGTACCCAATCCAAATTGAGAAAATGGATACTAGGCATACCATAGCGTTAGTTGATCAGTGTCATGCCTATCTACACCCCATCCTAAACTTATTAATAGGAGTGGGACCCTTATGATTCATACCATTGAATGTGATGGTTTCATTTGGAAGAAGCCATGAAGACAACACCTTTTCTATTGTATTATCCTGATTCTATTAGACTAATCTATGCTTGTCAACATAAGCATCTGGTGTCAAAAATGACAAATATCTTTGGAAATCTGCTCCTATGATTCATGTTATGACCATTTGGTTACTAATATGATATAGGAAAGTGTCTTTTGTGACTTTTCCTATGAAGAACAAATCTTGAAGGAGGTTGATGCATGGCATCACCTTAGGCTTGGCCGTAGTAAAATGCAATCCATATATTTTAATTACTAGTAAATCCTTATTGAATCATTGTTCTAAGGGAGATACATTTCCATAAAAAAATATATGTCAAAAAATTCAACAACATCCCATAATTATGAATAATTTACATACCTATTTTCATAAATGGAGACATCAAATACTGTATCCATAAACTTTGTTGAATCCTTAATAAAAAATGGTAAGGGTATAACTACTCCCTTGAATGGTTTGGATGAATATTTCATTGTTAATTATGTGTAATTTGAGGTGCTTATAGTCCTATCTATGTGTTTTATGCGCTCTATGAATAATTCTTGCTTTCACTAATAACTAGTTTTACATGCAGTACTCTCGCATGTAGCTGGGGATTTTATTGCATAATATAATAGTAGAATTTGAGTGCAAGTTTATTTATTACAATTAAATATTAAATATATGCACATCACACACACACACACACACACACACACACACACACACACACACACACACACACACACACACACACACACACACACACACACACACACACACACACACACACACACACACACACACATATTAAGAATTAAAATCTAGTTCATGTGATATAAATTCCCAACATTCACCTATTTTATATTTTCTACATAGTTCAAATCTTTTGTTAGTTTTAGTTGGTGGGTAGCTTTAGAAAACTATTACAAAATATTTTAGCTTTATTCAACTAAGTATAATAATATTTTAGAATATGAGGATTAGGTATTCAATTTTTGTGTTGGGACAAACCTTTATAAAATAATCGAACAAAAACCCCAAAGACCTAATTCTCATCAGACAAAATGTTTGAACAAAATGCTCGAAGTATATATAAAGCTTTGTGATGCATCAAATAAAATGTTCATAGAAAAAACATGAAGACAAAAAGTTTGTCAAACAAAATGTCTAAACAAAAATTTTGAACATCCAAAACTTTTGATAAAGATAAGTCATTTTAGGATAATTATTGTGGTTAAAATGCCTGACACAAAAACCCCAAAGACTTAAATCTATTCTGAATAAAAGTTTCAAAGACTAAAATGTCCCACTGAATAAATTTCAAAGAAGTTTCTAATTAATAAATGCTAATGAATAAATTTTGAAGTTTCTAGATAGAAAACCCAAAACAAAAACCCCCAAAACCAAACTTGTTAGACAAAATGTCCAAATAAAATGCTCAAATAAAAAGGCCTAATGAACAAGTCTACATATGAATTCCTCTGAATAAGCTATCTCAAAAACCTACATAGTTAAAAAAAAACTCCCAAAAAGGTATTAATAGAGTTATTCCATAAAATATGTAATACCATGATAGATTCATCTAAGTATGAAGACTAAGGATCAATTTATTCAAGTATTTACACAAATATATATAAGAAATGCTCAATGAATAAGGTTAGAATTAAAAAAAGTGGGTCCTCATTTATTCAAGAAGAAAAGGGGAATGTTGGGTACAACAGAGCAATAGATTATGAAAATGATCTATATACATTAGCAAAAAGGTAATAAAAATATAGAAGGCTCTAGTTGGTTGTATTTAGATTCAGTCACTATTCTGCACTAGACACTTATGGCTAGTCCATATACCAACACCATTACAACTATCTAGATATGACACAATATTCCAAGGCCATAGTGTGTAAAATTATAAAACATATTACTTATTCTAGGATCCTAATCTAGTCCACTTCTAGCCTATTTGATCCTATATCTACATGTGCATATTAAAGTAGCTAAGTACTCTTTTTAGATTTCTTGCAATATATATCGATATCTATACTTTCAATCTTTGGCACATCTTAGTATTATAAATTCATAATATTATTTATCTGAGTTTGAAAATTAATTGGATTGATATATATTTATTTATCACCTTTGTGATTATTCATTTCTATATTATTAACCCTAGATAACCTCATATATCCTAAATCTAGGGTTAAATAGATAGTCAATTCTTATACCTACACTACCTAGACATTATTATGTATCAGTGTGTAAGAATAATACAATTTCTAGTCTACATTGTTATTATTAGAATATTGAATACTTTAGTTTATATATTTAAAATATTCTTATATTCATTATATCTTATCTAAATATCACTAAAATCTAAATTCATTTAATTGCATTTATTTTTAGAGTAGCTTACTCTTTGCTTGATTAGGTTATTATTTCCTTTTATCTTAATTTCTAAAAAGGGTAAAACATCTTGTGAACCTAACCTCTAAGTCTTATTATGAAATCCTATCTTTACCTAGGGTTTTAAAATTTTAAAATTTATAAAAAATTTAAACATATTAAAAAATATATTTGATTTAAGTCCAAATAAATTCATCATGTTTAATATGGATACATCTAGTGCTTATTTTTGTGCACAATATATTATGATAGTTATTGTTTGCCATATGCCATACATTTATAAATAAATAAATGATATAATCAAGTGGAGTCAACAAATTGGTAGGAATAAATAAAGTGATTAACACAAGTTAAAAACATAAAATATTTTTATAATTCTTTTTACAATACCATTGAACCCTTGCCAAGCTCCACTAGGTGCCAACGTGCAGGTTCTCAACTATTTGTCCCACCTAGATCCTATTTAAGTGACATATATCATACCAATCTAATTATTCTCCCTTGTCTTATATTGTATTATGCAGTCCACATTGTCACTACACAAAAAGGAAAGGGTGCCCAACCTATTCAATCACATATTAATATATAATTGGTTCATTTTATCCCTATACTAGTCATAAAATCTAAAGGGTATTATATGATTAAACAATTAAGTAATACCCATTATAACATATCAATCATAAGATTTAGATTATGAGATATTAAACTTTCTATAAATATATCTTATATGAAGCCTTCTATGAAACTCAAGTACCAAGTGACATAGAGCCAGCTTATTTTGTGAATATTTAGTAAGATATCAAAAATGATGTAAATATACTCACTTTTAACCAAAAAATATAACTTATAAATGTATCATTACTCAATATTTTCCTCTATTCATACAATTAAATATCCATAATAAGGGGATCAATAGATCAATAATTAATATGATACATTTGAGCTTCCTTTATTGGTAAATCTTGAGTAATACGATTGCAAGATTTCTAATTACTATGATAGTGATGATGATCTTCCTCATGATATGATAGATGAATAGTTATGAAATATTAGTTTTGATCTACATGATCATATATCACATAATATATTTACACCTACAAGCCCTATTAAATATAATTTAAATCCATCACTAGAACAAGCAAAACTAAATTCAAGTAAAGGCAAGGAAAAAATATTAAATGAACATGTGAATGCTTATTATACAAATAATCCCTCTTAGATAAAATATTTAATTAAACATTATAATGGATAAATAAATATACATCATGTTAATAATGTCAAATCCTCACATAATTCATGACAACATATTTTATAGATCATAATTGCACAAGATGCTCTGCATACAATAATTTATATGCTACGTGATCATAATATTTTATCATGACCACCTAATAGGCATAGGTCATAAATTAAATTAAAATGTAAAAAAGTATTAAAATATTTCATTTATCATATAATAGTAGGCCACGATATAGATCATTGTGAGCCATTATAAAAACAAATACAAAAATACAAAAATGAAAGGTGTATATAGATTATATAAGAATAGTAACAAAGATCCTTGATTTCAAATAATTAAAATATATAAAGTATAAGGGGAATAGTAAAAAGTGCCCATGTAAATAAGAAATAACCATTATTTATAATATTTATGGGGATTATTATGAGTATCTTAATATTGATATTAATAATTAGAACACATTTTGTAATGTTTCATATTTGTGACAGTTATGACATACTAAATCAAATTTAAAGAATTATCCAATCTTTAAAAAATATATCAAATAAATTATATTACCCATCACATATGGACCATAATTTATCCCTATTGTCATATAGGTATTGGATTAGGAGTCATATTTTACATTCCATTTTGGGAAGCACTAGTTGGCTAATATGAGCATGTGTTTTAACCTCTTAGGACTTAGCAAGTATAAATCATATGTTTTCTAAAAATATAAATATATTAAATCATGGTAATAATATTCAATAAATATATCCACTAATTTATTACAAGATTTACTAACTTTGACCTTTCTAAAAATAGTACTAGATAGTGCAAGTAAGAACTTAGCAAGAAAATAACTAAGACAAAAGATCTAGAAGCTTGAAAGTGAGGTATAAGTTGGTTTGAGTGCCAAAAATAGGATTAAAGTGTCATAACCCCTCCTATACAGTATAAAACTAATTATAAAATAACACCATTATTCGAAATGTGGTGATAGTGTCCCTGTATTGGTGGTAATGTCCTCTATGTAGGACTATATGTAGTTTCTAGGTAAACCTATGTCTAGGTCTATGAGGTCTATTCCTATGTGCATAAGTTATAAAAACTTATATATTTCCTATTTTGATTAAATTTATGATTAAACCCTAATTCTCCATGTAACAAGGGCATCTAGTTGATAAAGTTGAAAAGTGTGTTTGTTAGTGGGGTAGGTTGGATACCCTCAACACCTAATTATGATGAGAGTTGCCTACATACTAATACTTGAAAGAGGGATCAAGCTTGATGTATTTCTCCCAACACAAGTGATAGTGTATGTGCAAGTGAACCTAGTATGATATTAGACTTGAGTGCTTTGAATGTTCTTGAGACTATAAATCTAGTTAATCTAATTTAGGAATGTTGTAGATGGTAGTATGTTTAAGTAGGGTAGAATAGGGATTGATAACCTTAAGTGTGCATA
Organism: Torreya grandis; assembly: GCA_037957365.1. Lineage (NCBI taxonomy): Eukaryota > Viridiplantae > Streptophyta > Pinopsida > Cupressales > Taxaceae > Torreya > Torreya grandis. The sequence goes on along the minus strand of JARHVA010004559.1, from coordinate 1,101,024 downwards.
AATTGTTCTAAGTTTGAATGTGTATTTTGCATCTAACTTGAATTTAGTGGCTATATGGATAAAATTCATGTATTTATACTATTAGTATGCTTGTGTGGGTTCTAAAAGAGGTCTAGGTTGACCCTAAGAGGTTTTAGATTTGAAAAGTTATCTATTTGTGATAAAGAGAGGGAAAGGACATTAGAACCATTATTGGGAGATTAATTCCATGTGAAAATACTATCTTTATTATGGTTCTAGTGTCCAAGTGGTAGAACACTAGGCATGAAGTTCCAGGATGCAATAACGAGGGTCTGGGATTGCTTTAGGGATGACTAGGGACACTTGTGGCCCACATGAAGGTTGGATAATTATTAAAATAGGTTTTATGATATGTCTAGGGATAAAATTGAGATAAGTAGTCTCAATTATCACTCTTATCACTCAAATACCACTTTAAGGTGATTATATTTACACCCCTTTTATTATAAAAATGTAGCAAAGTGAAATGACTAGGATAAAGGAAAAAGAAGTGTACCTAGACTTACCTAAGAGTTAAATCCTTCAAAGCTATGTATGCCTATTTTAATTATGTTCCAATGCTTCTCCTAAAAGTGAAATGTGCATAAACCAATCATTAACTAAGAGATGTCAAAATCAAAGACTAAATTAATTAAATAAGTAGAGCTGAGTAAAAATTGAGTAAAGAGATCTGAGAGAGGAAAGGAATGAATAAACCTTACTAGGTATGTAAGCCAATGTATAAACCTAGTGAAAACATGTGTATGTCTGTATAATGATCAATAATTTAATAGTTTAGATTGAGCTGATGGCTTGCTTAATCCTCATGTGTGAGTAGATCAATAACTCAATCTATTTTTTACTCCATTATTATCCACCCCTGGTTGGTAGATCATGACATATGAATAGCTTGGATTACACTGATGGTGTGTCCAATCCTCTCATGTAGGTGGATCAAGAACTCAATAAGGATATAAATCCATCATTTCCCACCCATGTGTAGTAGATACATCTAAAACTAAAACTATGTGATGTAACTGGAAATGTCTAACTGGGTGTGTTGGCTCTACGGCTATTCAGGTATATTAGGTAGTTCTTGGCCACTCAAGAATGCCAACCACTATAAATGTAGTAAGGCATGAAACTGGTGTACAACCTAGAATATGATTTAAAATGTATACAATGTATAAAATGACATTTAATTTATCATTCCATCTTATCAACTGGTGTGTAAGTAAGCATACACAAATAATTTGCTATGCACATGCCCCCAAAGCTGATATCTTAGTATATGGGTTCTTGACTGAATTATAATAATTTGTATCTGAATACCTAAAATAAACATGGGAAAGGTTATGCCTTACATGATGCCTTTAATTTGATCAAAATGGAATGAATTTGAAAATAAACTGGTATAAATATAAACTAAACTAGTATGCATTTGAACCAAATTGATAAGTCTATAACTAAACTTGTGCAAACATGTATTGTACCTACTATACTTTTATATCCAATATAGAATTTTAGGAATATAAGGATACTAGATAGTAGTTTTGTATCTTGGATAGTAGTTCCATTATTGGATATGTGGTACTAGTGTCCTTCTATTCTAATTTCTATGCAATTGTGTTGATCTCTATGTCATTGTTTTCCCAATATGTTTACCTGGGTTTGATCTCTACAATTTGGGCTTGTATCCTAAAAAATGTACTATGAATGCTTTATACTAACCTAATCAATGAAAAAACCCCCTATCAATTCTCCCTCTTTTTAGGGGAGTTGTTGAGCATATGCAAGAACTATCCCAAAAATAAATGGCTCTACAAGATGTGTGTTAGCTAGAGCATATATGATAATTTAATAATAATACAATCTAATGTGCATACACAAAATTTGAATTTAAGACAATATAATCATAAGTTTTAATGTATGATGTATGTCATGTCTAAAATTCACAAGTGTTTTAAGATAGATATAACAATGTATGAAAAAATAATCTAAGTAGCTACCTAGGGGGATGGGGCATGATGTCCATCACAACACCAAAATAAGAGAGGGTAGATGCATGAGGTCCCTCATGGAATATAAAAATAGAGCATGTAACAATCAATATATAAGGGTCATGACCATGATGCATACAAAAAATCATACATACAGCACACATGATTTGTGTAAAGAAGGCCAAGCAGCCATAATATAAGGGACATAGACACATGTCACTAAATCTAAGAAAATAACACATACAAGGACATGTTCAAAATGTACACATATGCAAACAATAAACAACTTGGCTTAGATCCACATATAAGGACATGTTCAAATATCTACATACACAATTAGGAAGGCACACACAAGGACATGGGTACATGTCCAAAGCATACATATTCTGAAAATAAGTGGTGTAGAGCCAAAGAGTAATGGCATATTCAAATTCCCTTAAATAGAATAAACATCTAGATAAAATCAAGTCTAAACTAGGAAATCTAGAAATGAAAATATACATGAACATGTCATACAAATCAATGTAAGAGCTAAGATGTACATTCACCAAGTCTAAAGTAGTAATAATTAGAAAAAAATATGAGTAAGTATAGCATGATCAATAACAATATATAATAATGTTAAATATATGTTGTATAGGTTATAAAGATGAAACCTAGTAATTGATACTGTGTATAGGGTGCCCCTAAATGGGTGAATGTGTCAGATTAGGAACCCATGTATCTATGTAGATGCTCCTAGTGGGTAGATAATAGAAAATCTAGTTTAGTGTAGTGGACTTGAGTCCTTTAGAAATATATAAGCACTCAACAAAAACAAGTGAAGCATGTATGTATGATAAAACCAACTATACTAAGTTAGGCAGCATATGTAATATCTATAAAATATAAGAAATGTAAACATAACAATGCATACAATCTATAATTTTTTTGAGTAAATATTTGAATTTTTTGTCTTTTTGACATATTAAAATATTTTAATATTTTATAGATATAATCTATGTACAAGAAACATGAAAATAAAACTATACACAAGGATAAAGAGATAAGGAAAGTATATAAAAGAAGGGAGAAACAATATTAAGTGATGAGTCTCATGAGAGACTCAGTATCAATGTGGCATGTGTCAAATAAATTAATAGTGATCATGTGTGCTATATTAAAGGGAAATTATGGTCCCATTAATTGTTGTTTTAAGTTGTCTATATATATCCATGCCTATGGAGTGATATTAGGAATCCATGACACTAACTATGGTGTCTTATGAATTATAGGGGTCTTAAACACCCATCTAGTATAAGATGTTATAGGTGGCATAGGGGCCTTATGCTAAGAATCCCAAGAACTCAATAAGACTAATCTCATAAGAAAATGAGTAGAGGGAGGCCCTCTATAATCTACAACATATCTTTGATGCAAGGGTATCTCTATTAATGGTCTCCATAGGAGAGTATAAATAAGTGTAAACACTATAAGAGTATATGTCTCCTACACTAGTGGCTCTAGTGAAGTATGTGGTGTATTGATAGGAACTGTACTTAGACTTGTAACTAGTAACTATGCTATAACTGGTAAATTTGTTGTAACTAGTGACTATGATGTAACTGACTATGGGATAGGTAAAGGATACTCATATGGAAGACCCTCAACTATGATAACATGATTTATATGTATATATTTTAGGCATATTTTAATGATGTATGGGATGGATCATGTCTAATTTATACATGGCTTACCCAATAACATGTCAAATTCACCTACACTAGGTACTACTAAGAATTTAGTTGCCACATGTGCTGTTCAACCTATAGTCTAAGTATAATCTCCCTAATGGAGCTCTGAACATGACCACTAAAACCACTAATAACTATGTTGGTAGGAGATATATCCTAATCTTAATACCCTATATTTTGTATAAATGTGATAATGCACATGTTAAAGCTTGACTTTTTGTCAACCGTAACACTCTAGATAGGATAATGTTATATGTAGGATCATAAAAAGAGTACATATAATTGGAATCATCATCAACAATATCCTAATCTAAGAAGGTGATGAGTGGTCTATTTGGAAATATATTATGGTACACACCATTGATCTTTAATGGGTGTGCCTCCTCTGAAGTAGTGTGATATGATGTTGATAGTGGATGTGCTTGATATGTGTAGTGAACACCTAAAGTTCTCCCTACCTTATTTGTTATATGCTTTAGAAATATATCTAAGAATATTTTCAATGCCTTAATTTTTTTTTTTACTTTGGATGCCTCTGTGGGTGTACCCACATCAATAATGTTAGCCTCAATCAAATATTGTATCTTATGTTTCAATTTGATGCATTTATTTTTTGTATGTCTTGGTGACATGTCATATTCATATAAATCATTGGAATACTAATTATTTGGAAGAGGTGGTGTTATATCAACCTATTTTATGGGAGGGGGAGATATGACATTGCATTCCAAGAACTACTATAAAACATGTGCTGAAAATTTTATATGGTTGGTAAAAACTCTACATGGAGGAGATCATAAAACCAAATAAAGATATGAATCTGAAGCTACATTAATTATGGCCTTTGGATCAATCTTATTTTTAATGACCCTTACCTTGTAAGGAGTCTTAATATAATTCTTATTATTTGATTATGATCCACTTGTATATTTTATTTTTCCCATTAAGATAAGCTTAACTTTTGTTTCTTTTATTATGTGACATAAATATGTGAAGGTTGGAAACTTATTAAACAAGATAGCTTCATGTAATGTGGGTAGAAGACTATGTTTAAATATGTCTTGAAGCTCTTTATCTACCATGGGTCTAGTTCACTTATCTAATATAGTCTTATATAATAATAATAATACATATTGTATAATAGGTTCATTTTATTTTTGTTTTTATTGTGAAACTTGAGCATATGAGATCTTATCATTGATATTTATTGATAACTTTAATATAAACATGTCTATTAATGGGTTGAGTGTGGTGATATACTGATTTGGTATATCATAAAACCACTATACATCATATTCATTTAAATTTCATGGAAATAACTTAGTGAGGATCTAATCATTAGACATGTAGTCCAAACATGTTGCATGAAAATATTAGAGATGATGCTCAAGTTGCACAATTGAAAATAAAATAAAATGAGCCTTAAATAATGTGGAAATAACTTAGTGAGGATATAATAATTAGACATGTAGTCCAAACATGTTGCATGAAAAGATAAAAGATGGTGCTCTGGGTCACCCTTACCATCATAAAATGTAATCTTGGGTTGAATATGGATGGCAAAGGATTAAAAACTATATGATGTGCCAAAGGTTATGTAAAATAACATGAGAATCTAAGGCATGTGATGGCCTAGTGGTTCCCTACTCAATATGTAACACCTTAGCCTATAGAGTATGAAGCTCATATATAAGTATTATAAATTTGGAGTGGAGTAACTAGCCATATGAGGTGTAGATATTAGTGGAATTTTTTCAATTAAAATTGGGTTTTTTACTAGCTGAGTTGGCCCCAATGTTTGTGTAACAATGTTATTATTTGGGATAGTAGAATATTGACCATTATTTTGTTCATTTTTAATTTCCATTACAGCTTGTAAAATATGTGCATGATCAAGGGGATATTCTTGAAGTCTATCTTTGAAGCTTTATAGGATCTCATCCTTATTGACAATTAGGTTTTCATTGTTAATTAGAGGGAGAGTGTCTTGATTTCCACCTTATGTATCATCTTGATCTTGATTATATTTGTCATCTTTTAATACATTATCATTTAAATCCATATAATCAATGTGTGAAGGATTAATGATAGGAGTTACCACTGGTCTCTTTTCTATGTTATAAGCTTGAATATAAGGACTTTGAATGTGTTCAATAGGATTACCACCTAGCCTAACACTTCTTAGTAAAATAAGAATAACTTTATTATATGGCATATAGTAAACAAAGTGAACTAGGGATACTAAAATAGAATGTATGAAATCTAAAAAACTTAAAACAAATAATTAAAATAGGAAAAATAAGGATACAAATCCTAGGACCATATAATGTTAGCATTTGAGTAATGTTCAAAGTACATTGGGTTCACCAAATATTTTGACCTTTTAGGACTTAACAAGTATATATCCTATGTTTATTAAAGAGTTGAGTATATTAAATCAGGGTAATAATATCCAATAAATAAAACCACTATTGTTTTACATAATATAATAACTTTTACCTTTTTAAAAATAGTAATAAATAGTTCAAGTAATAACTTAGATGGAAAATAACTGAGACAAATGATCTAGAGGCTAGAAATTGAGGTTGAAGCTAGTTTGAGTGTCATAAATAGGATCCAAGTTTTATAACCCATCCTATATTGTAGTACCCTAATTAGATAGGATTTTCATTATTAGAAATGTGGTATTAGTTTCCATATATTGGCAATAGTGTCCTCTATGTAGGACAATCTCAAGTTTTTAGGTACACCTGTGTCTGGATCTGTGAGGTCTGTTCATGTGTACCCAAGTTTTAAAACCCTATCTATTTTTTATTTTTATTAAATTTATGATAAAACCCTAATTATCCATGTAAATAGGGCATCTAGTTGATACAAGATAAAAAAAGTTTTTTTTTTAGTAGGTTGGGTTAGACATCTTCAACACCCTGCTATGATGAGAGTTACCTACATACTAGTAATCTGAGGAGGGATCAAGCCCGATGTAGTTATCTCTACCTAAGTGATGGTGAAAGTTCAAATAAATCTATTATGGTAGTGGAATTGATTTATTTTAATGTGCTTAAGATTAGAAATATAGGTAATCTAAGCTTTGGAATGATGTAGATGGTAGTATGAAAATATAGGGCATAATAGGGATTGATAACCTTAATTGTGCATAACTTATTTTGAGTTTGAATATGTATTTTGCATCTGATTTCCATCTAGTTGTTATAGGGATAAAATTCATGTATTTATATTATTTTTAATTTTGTGTGGGTGATAACATAGGTCTAGTCTTACCCTAAGAGGTTTTAAATATGAAAATACATCCATTTATTATTAAGAGAGGGAAAGGACATTAGCACCATTATTGGAACATTAGCACCATGTAACACTATTTTATTTATTATGGAACTATTCTAAAAGTGATAAAGAAATAGGCATGAAGGACCAAGATGCAAAAATGAGGGCCTGAGACTACTTTAGGGATGACTAGGGATGTTTGTGGCCCACATGAAGGTTGGATAAGTGTGAAAATAGGCTACAGGGTAGGTCTAGGTCTAAGATAGGGATAGGTAGTCTCAAGTAGCACTCTTAAAACTCAAATACCACTTTTATATTATTAAAAAATGAAAATAGATAATAAAAACATGTGCCTTACCTTTCCTTTTTTATGATAAGGAGGTTTGCATCAAACATGATGGTTATGGTGATAAACTAATACCAATAGCCTCTAGTATCCAACTATGAGAAAATATAGAAGAAGCAATAATGATTCAATATAAATAATGGTAATAAAATAAGGTGATAAGGCCATGAGGTAGTCATATTATTTTATATTATGACAATTTATCATATGGGCTCTTTCATAAAAAATTCAAAAAAATCAAGAAAATACAAAAGCATTCAAATAAAGCAAAAATACAAAAATATTTAGCATTTCATATGTTTAGTAGTTTTTTAATATGTTTTTCACTTTATGTTAGTATATTTAATATCATATTTATACACATATGTTTCATATGTACTTGAGTGTGATATAGGCATACACTATATCTATGATACATGCACATGTAGATGTTGGACATTTCCTCTTACATGACACACTAAGTTGGGGGAATACTAATTAAATTGATCATGATTAATATAGGTTCTATTATTTTATGATAATTTTACATTATAATGTTAATATTATATATTAATGATTACACCTATCTATACTCATGATACTATCTTACATAGTGTACTTGATATGATATTTTACAATAAATTTTTCTAACACATGTATGCAGGGACTAGTATGACATGCTTATGTTAGTTGCTTATATTTCACTTAGATTTCATTTTATCACATGTATTAGTTTAGTGTACCCATTTTTTGCTTCCTTGTGTCAATTTTGAAACATTTAAACATGTTTTTTTTTTGTTGGCCCTAGTGCCTTTAGTGTTGATTATTTTTAAATGTGTGGACATCTGGACATGCCATCTCGTTGATGTGTGGAATTTAAACTTGCCCCTTTTTTTTAGTCTCCTTAAACCCCTATTTTTACTTAACATTGATTACTCTTGTGTGTGTTCTTGATTATTTTCTACGGTTCTTACTTCAAGGCATTTACGTTATCCATATCATGCATCTTAGGGATTTTTGTGATTTTGTACTTAAGCTTTATAAATACATCTACTTAGAAATGATACTACTATATGTTTATTTAATACATGATTTATATAAATATAACACAATTATCTTATCCTTTTTATATAATGTGACTCAATTTTCATTCCCCTCACCTAAAATGGGGGGCATATTAGTGGGTAATATTGTAGGAAAGAATTGTACCCTTGTGGGAGAGTTTTTCTAGATCTCTCACTCCTAGCTACAATATTGGAACAACCTCAAGCTATGGGTATCTTATAATGAGGTTGAAACTCTAGGATTTTTAATGAGGCTAGCTCCTTAGATGCTTCACTTTGGCTTATTTCCCACACTAGAATATACTACTAACTAAATAAAAGGGAGAGAAAGATAACAAGAAAGAAAAACCTAAGATAAGGATGGTGATGTACCAAAAATAAAATGATCCACTTTCAACCTGGAAGTGTTAGTGACTACTAATGAATTAAACCAAGACACAAACTAATATGATCCTATGTTAAGACCAAAAGCATAATTATTTTGTGTGGAGGTCAAAGGGAAACCCATATAATTTTAAGGATAGATAGAAATAGGTATGTATGAGACACTATAAACTTGTGAGAATTAAAGAAGGCACCAATGTATAACACTTCACATAACTTACAAGGGAACAAAATAATTGAATAAAGGTGCATGGAATATTCATATATGATGCAAAGAGAGACATACATTCTTCAAGTTAAAACCTCAATAATGCACACTTCACTCTAAACTATAATAAAAAAGTGTATCTTATTGCTTCAAGAGAGTGTTACAAGGTGATTATGATATAGTAACTCTATCACCAGTCAAACTTAAGAGCATGTTACAATCCTTGGGAAATGATGTGGTAAATTTTAAAAGGTAGTAAGCTCAGTTAAATAAACCTTACCAAGCTTCATATTAGCATCAACACCGATCTTATCAAGGGAATATACCACTCTTTAAGGGAACTTTCCAAAACTAGAACTGTGAGTAAGAACAAGGACAACCTAGCTACAATAACTAGAGTAACTATAACGCAAATGCCACTGGCTCTTCCAAATCTTTGGTTCCTATTCAAAATAATATGTCTCAAGAGGTTGAAGGGACCATACTTTGGGATCAATATTTTGTGAAATCCATTATCCTAATGAGTGGTTTTAACCAGGCATTCAATGACCAATGGTAGCAAGTTATTTCTTATGGATACAATCAAGCCTTAATGGCTTAGAACAAAAAGATCCCCATGATGAAAAAATCAAGATAGTCTCCACAAGACTAAGGATCTGATCAAGTACCAAAATAACTAGATTTTATAATGGTCATTAGTGAACAAGAAGAGTGTTATGTACTCAATCATCAGGCTAGTTCTAGCTAATACATTTTAGTGGAAAATAATACAAGGTTTAAAATAAGGAATATGGATGGTAATCAAGAGGTAGTCAAAGAACCTCATGTCATTAATCCCCCATTTTCTAATCCTAATGATCTTTATATCACTCCAAATGTCTTATCACCTCCTAAAAATTAGAATCAAGGGACCTATTTTGATCTAATAAACTCAAAAATTCAACAAACAATAGTAGTGGACCCCAAAGCATGGGTGAAGGTTGGTGGTCCACCAATCAACATTTTTGAGCAAATGAATAAATCTAGTGTGATTGTACCAATATGGGACATGATTTCCATGCCCATTCAAGTGGATATCCTTTAGGAAGGTTTGTCCAAAATAGGTGTCACAATAACTGTAGGAAAAAACCAAGTAAAGAATTTGAGGTCCTCACCAATGTAACCCAAGGTTCTATGGGAGAAAGATCAAGTAAGGTGGTCAAACCTCCTCCATTCTAAATTTCATTAATCATTGGTGACTCTTTGGTGTATAACTACTTGGTAGATAGTGGAGTAAGTACTTTGTCGATGCCAAATTTGATAGTAGACTAGCTTGGTTTAAAATATGAACCTCAATCTAAGGGAGTTTTATAGCTTGATGGATCTTACACTAAGCCATTTGGTATTATCAGAGGTCTCAGCTTGACTCTGCATGCATGTCCTAGTGTTTTCATGACTCAAGATGTGTTTATTCTAGAAGTGCCTCCTCATTTTGCTTTATACTTATCTAGAGAATTCACAATAAAGATAGGAGGCTATCTCATAGTATATTGGTCATACATGGCATTTAGAATAAGGTATCAATCAATGTTGATCCTATGACACAATTTCACCTCATTAGTTAGATAACATAAACCTCAATTGTAATAACTTTGATGAGGATGAATTTATGATTGGTCAAGAATTGAATACTTATCCTAAGGAAATTCTAGATTTATTCTTGGATGAACTAGAACCCTTGGTACCTGTAAGGAAGAATAATGGTGAGATCTGATTATGTGTTGATTTCAAAGTGAAGCATCTAAAGAGTTAGCCTCATTAAAAATACTAGAGGTTCAACCTCACTACAGGATACCCATAGCCTAAGGTTATTCTAATATTATATCTAGGAGTGAGAGAGCCTAAAAAACTCTCCCACAAGCATGAAATTATAGCCTACAATAGGTACATGTCATAGAGACATGAGTCCACATATATATAGTTATAAAAACTGGTAAAATCTGATTCAATTTACTTGATTTAGATATACACTTTTTATATAATATTTTATATTTGGTGTGTATTTGGGATAAATATTTTCAAAATTGTGACACCTATTATAAATAGTTTATAAATCAAATGTTTAGGTTATATTTTTGTATATAATTCATCTTGAAACACATTTAAAGTGCATATGCCATGAAAATGCACCAAAATTTAGATACATTATTCAAATCATACCAATATTCATCTAACAACCTTACCAAAAATCACTAATTGAGATTTTATTTATTATAGTAGTTTGATCCCTTGAGTAGTGAAATCTATATTTTATGCCCTTGATGGATTTGGCACTTCTATTTTATGGATTGATATGGTTGATATGGATAGATTATGTTTACATGTGGGTTTTATAACTCATCTTTACAATGAATTAGAGGTATGATAACCATCAAATTATACTCTTCCTATCTCCAAGGTTCCATTATGAACCTCTCTTTAATGATTTATCTAGGAAACATCATTACTAAATCAAAATACCAAGGGGAAACATGGTTGCATTGACACTCTTTCCTTGCTTTCTTTTCTTTCAATCAATTTCAATTATTAATTTTTATATTATATTAACTAATTGCACATTTAACATGATATTAATTATAGGTCATACATATATGTCAAATTCAAACAAGGCTCAAGTCAAATAAATGTGTGTTGTATACACCACAATACACATTTTAGACATCCAATTCTTAACACCATTTGTGTTGAAATTATCAATATTACTCGAATTGCACTCAAATGCACATTTTAGGTCAAAATCCATAAAATGTGTTAAATGGTTAGATCTTATCATTTAAAAGTTTTTATTTAGGATAATGTATCCATAAATGGAGCAATGCATTTTATGTGATACCTAACTTTGATTAATTCATTTCAAGTTAAAAATATTTTGCCTTTTTGTGCTCTGGATCACTCTTTTCTTCTAATTCATTAGTACATGTCACGTATCTTTGTTATTTTATGTTGGTAACATCCTAAATGGGAATATAGTTCCAACACATTTAACACTAACTTCCAATTCTAATCCAATCAAATTTTGAGCCAATAATATGTTATTTTGACCAATTTGTTTAATTTGTGCACAAATTGCCAAGGTTTTACATCAAAGTTGACTAATCATGTTCAAGTCTAATTAAACCAAATCAAGAGCTTAAGTTAATTTTCCATGGAAATTTTTGAATATTTATTTTTATAAATTGATTGCCATTAACTATATCATCAAATGATATCATCCTATGGGGTGGCATCCATAAGCCATAAATGTATAAAATATCAAGATTATGGGTCTCTCATGCCTCATTAAGACCCTCTATGCCTCTTAAAATCCCCTACATCCCAAATATTAATGAGGTATATTTATGGATTTAATTATATAATTACATTAATTATGGCCACACATCTCAATCTTGAGATTGATGTCATGGTTGACCCTGATCAATATTATAAATATATAAATAGAGAGGCCATAAAAATCATTTTAAGCTTGATTTGTGAAAAGTTATAATGAATTTTTTTCCATAATCCTTTGTATCTGATTATTGATTTTAGTTGCATGTTTTATTGATAGGCAAACTAGATAGTTACATATCATGAGCCTAGGTTTTATGGAATGTTCTTGAGACATTGGAGGAGTTTGTCATGATTGTTGATGAAGATAAGGATGCTTGATGAAGGGAGAACATTGTTTTGAGTTTCTCTTGGAGGATGGATTCACTTGTGAAGGTATAAGTTTATTTATTTCTTTCATTTATATATTACATTACCATTACCAATTCTCACATGAATAGATAAGCTTAATTTGGTTTACTCTTATGTATTTTTTCTTTGATTTATTGGACTAATGTTTGACTAATCATGTTATGTAATCCTCTCTAATTTTTCACATGCTTGGTGGGATCTAGTCTCACAAATTTGGCCAAATTTCACCTACAAGTAAACTACTAACCATTATCATACAGGATCTTAGAGTGTGGAGGCAAAAAAGGTAAAGATTTGAGCACATAAGCCATGATTTTGTTTTCAAGACTGTGTAACCTATATTGATTATGTGTACAACTCATTTTGACTCACCTTGACTTGGCCCCAATTCACCCTGACTTGACCCAACTCAGCCTTGACTCAGCCTAACTTTCCTTGACTCACCTTGACTCATATGGACTCACCCTGACTTAGCCCAACTCAGCTCCAAATTAGCCTTAACTTGTCTTGACTTAGCCCCAATTTTCTTTGACTTGGCCCAACTTGGCCCTAACTCAACCCTGACTCACCCCAACTTGGACTAACTCATCCTAACTCACCCTAACTCACCTTGACTCATCCCAACTCAATCCCAACCTAGCATCAAGTCAACTTGACTCAGCCCAACTCACCATGACTCACCCCAAATTGACTATCAACTCAACTTACTTGTCAACCTAATTCACCTATCAACCCAAATCAACTATCAACCCAACTTGACTATCAACCTGAGAGATAAATTCTTAATGTCATTTGCTCAAACTCTTAAGTGCTTCAAAGTAGGCCCTTATAATTATGTTTTTGTAGGTTGAAGGGGTAGTTTTAAAGTTGATTTGAATGCTTTTGACTAACCAAACACATTTTTATTTGGGTTTTAAATGAACATGCTTGATTTCACATATTTTAATTAGTTCTTAAAATAAATCTAAGATTTGTTTAAGTCTTAGGTACATTTAATTTAGTGCTTAAAACACATCATAACTCTTGAAACATTTTAAATTTAGTGTTTTAATCATGAATCTAGGCTACGTCTTGAATCTTCAATTTCGGCTTTAAAAAAACTTAGGTCTTTATTGCTTCATGTGGATTTTTTTGTGTAATATTTTACCATTTTAGAAATTAAGGCCAAGGGACAAAAAAACCATTACCTAAACTCTTATTTGGTTCTTAAAATTGAACTCATTTATCAATTTTTTATGCAATAGGTGATTAATTAATTGATTGGCAAAAAGAGGGATGTTGTGTGTATGATCTTACATGTGTCCCTTCTAGGGAACTTTTAGAATCAAAAGTTCCATACTTATTACAAGCATGCCTATTTCAAGGCATATAAATAATGTTTCTTAAAGTGCTCACCAAAAAATTTCAGTAATATTGGGTGATCTTGAGGCGACCATAAAGTCTTTCTATTATGTCTTTTATTTTATGCAAAATTGGCTTTTGAGGTCAATTTAATCACCTCTCATGAGTTATATAAGGCTAAATAAATGGGACATATCTACACTTTGGACATCACACTACATTGAGCAAGTGATGGATATAGTGGTTGAAAAAAGGGAAAGACCTTCTTATAACAAGCCAAGTGCCACAGACACCCAATTAAAGTGTATTTCTTTTTCATCATTTTGTATGAAAGTCATTATGCAATTGATTCATATATAAATAATTGAAAACCAATTAGTTTTAGTCAACCCCACATTTACATACCCTTTTTAGGATTTGGAGGATTATACTTAGTGTATTTTGTTCAATTTTACTTGGCATGTTTTGAGACTAAAAATTATTGGTTTGTTTATAAACCATGTCAAAACCAATTTGTCTATACGTAACTCTTTTGTCTAAAAAGGCATTATGTTGGCTATTTTACACCACATATGTGACTTGCATATTTTTCCTAAACATATTTGTGTGTGCCATTTGGACCTTGTTTATGTGTCGTCATGCTATCCACTCTTGTCTAAATTGTTTTGTCCAATCCTAGTCTTCAATGTTGCATTTTTAATTAACTTTGTCAAGTTTGTATCTAAACATTGATTGATTTATATTTAGGCCTAAATTCATGGGATTGATACACATATCTTTCTCTTTTGGGTTGCATAAATTTAGTTAAATGATTACCTAAAATTGAAGACTATTGATTGTTTTTTTGTTTAAGTGGCTATCCTCATCATTATTTGTTACTTTATTTGGGAGAACACAAACTTTATCCAAAATACTTTGATGTTAGACATCTGGCACTAGGTTTTTTTATGCCAAATATTGGCACAAACCATTTTGAGATATAGCTCCACCCTTTTGACCAAGATTGAACCTTTTGTCTTTTGGGAATCACTTTTTAGAGTTTGTAGAACTCTAAGCCTTTTATTTTTGGAGATTTATTCATTAAATATGGATATGTCTAGTTACACTTATGGTGGAGTCATATATAATCTAACTTATAATATAATGGCTACAAAAAATGAATTTTATGACTTTAGTTAGGACCCCAATGGTGATAATATGGTTTGTGAGATAGATTTGTATCGATCTCATAAAAATAAATTATGGGAACACAATCAAGATCCAAATTATGATCTAAATAAATATTGGGATGATTGGGTTTATCAAGAATACTTGGATGCTTTGTATTATGTGAGAAACCAAACTAAGAAGCATCCAATTGTTACCATTTTAGGACCTCATCCTTTAGTTTGTATGAGAAACCAAACTAAGAAGCATCCACTCATCACCATTTTAGGACCTTTTCCTTTGGTTTGCATAAGAAACCAAACTAAGAAGAGTTTATTCATTACCATTTTAGAACATCTTCATTTGGTTTGTACAAAAAACCAAAATAAGAAGCATCTAGTTATTACCATTCTTGGCACATCACTATTTTTTGATGAACCTATTATTGAAAAACATCCATTTGATAAACTAGTTGTGTTTGATCCCTTCTTCAATAGTATAATTTTTGGAGAGTCCATTATTGAACCATAAACCATTATTCGTATTAAACCGAACAATCCCCACTTTAGAAATTTTGTGTCAATATTCAAGCCAAAAAAATAACCATTACTCTTCAAGAGCCATCTTATGAGGATCACAATGTGTTAAAAATTGATTTTTTGTAACCAATTGTGAACCAAAACCAAAATGTTATTTTTGAAACACCCATTTGTGACAAGTCAACTTATGATAATTAACTTATTCATATTTTACCTATTTTAAAAGAGCCTCATCTCCATGATAATCTAGTCTTGATAGAGTTGTCTCTTGATATTTTCCCACTCATTGAAGAGTCTCACTTTGACAGACATGACTTTGTCGAGACATCCCTTGAGTGGTACCCTCTTTTAAGGGGATTTACTTAGATGAGCCAATCTATGTTAAACCCTTCCAAGATGAATCAATTAATATTGACCCCGTTATACCATCATAGGCCATTACTTGTCAAACATTCAACATTCCAAAAAACATTATCAAAATAACCATATTAGATGCAAAATCAAAATTAGAGTCAGGTTCTATTTTTGAATTGACATTGGATTTAGCATTATAAATAGAATTAACATCAGTTGTGACATTGGATTTAGAGTCCCTTGCTTTAGAATTAGATTCATAAATAGATTATAGTCATGGTTATTACAACATTGGTTACAATTGCCTTACAAATTAGTTTGAATATATTTGTGATCTTTTTATGGTTTTTGAGGATGATTAATTTAGCATCGAGACAAGTTCTCATAGCATTTTCTATGAGGATTATGCTAGATTTCATTATCCCACCATCATTCCCACCCAACATAGCCATTATATTAACATTACACCTCTCACAAATGTCGATTGGGATAGATAAAATCACACTTTATTGAACTGCATCCATGGTGACATATCATTTGTAGAATGTCAGTGGGGTCAAGACCAAATTCATGCATAAGAAGAACAATATCCTAGTGAAACCTTTTTAGAGGTGTTAGGGGATGATCAAAGTTCAAACTCAAAATATTCTAGTCAAACCTTTTTATAGGCACTAGAAGACAATCAAAGTCAAATGTAGAATATCTTTGTGAAACCTTCTTGAAGGTACTATGGGATGATAAGAACAAATTCATTAGTGAAAACCTCATCAAGGCATTGATAGCTGAGCACAAAAGTTCTTCACTATTTACTGAAGATATTATTTAAGATCAAATCAAAATAACTTCTAATTTACAACATAATCAAATGGTAGCTACTCTCAAGATCAATAATAAACTAATCTGGTGGTCTTATCCATATCATCTTTAGATGTATTTGGCCCCACCACAACTAAAATTATGTCAAATCTGGCATCAAAAACATTACATGTGAATGAAAGTCTTGATCTTCATTTGTTTCCCATTAATTATACCTTCCATTATCACCCACCTATTTATTACCCACTTATCTCATTTATGCTAACATTATTTACCATCACTAGCATCACTTTCCTTTGTCAAGGTTATAAGGATATCCTATCTCGATGTTTGAAGGAAGCATAATAGATGATTTACAAAAATCACAAACACATTATTAAGATCTATATCAGTAACAAGTTCTTGATAAAGAAATTTTTTTGAAAGGGAATTGGATAGAAAATTTTATAACTGATCATCTATGTTGTCTCACATATTGACTAGGACATGCATCTCCCTGTTAGCAAGAGCAATAGATCTATTTTTCAATTTTCCAATTAGCATTTGCCATTACCATGCCTCATCTCTTGAGGACAACCCTATAGACCCTTTTTAGGCATTATTATACCATTTTAATCCATGAACCATGCCATTTTAACTATATTGACTTGAGGTCCTTTGGGACTATGTAGGTAGTGATCGAGTTCTATTGAGGTTAGATTGGTCACCTTATTTATGCTCTCACCATTTTATGAGAAGTCCTTATAAGTTTGAATGCTCTTACCATTTTTCAAGCAACCTAATCCTATGATCTCACTATTTTTAGAGCAATTTAAGCCAATCATTATTTGGGGGCAACTTTATTTCCACTATATCCAATTGTCTTTTGATCAGTTTATTATAACACTTCTTTACTATTAACCAAAACCTTTTCTTAGTCATCTTATCACATCCCATTTTGATCTTGGTTCCTTTGATTCATCCTGCACTTTCTATGGGGGGATTCCAATATGGTTTCAATAGTTTTTAAATTTTGTGTTGAATGATAGTCTATGGAAGTAGTATGGAATATTATCTATCAAGCTATCTTTCATCTATCATCTTATTTGGTATCACTGATTATAACCACCTATGGGTAAATTAGTATTGTTTTGGTCCCTGATTATAACCACCTTTGGAATATTCAATATAATGACATTGGTTCCTAATTATAACCACCTATGGGAAATTTAGGTATAATGCCTTTTTATCATGCATTTCCATATCATCTGGTCATTACTATTATCATTTGTCTTATCATTCACCTTTGTTTATGAACTTGTTGTAACCTAGTTACCTTTTCATCACCTTTTGTGTGGGTAGAATTACTGACTTGGAATTATTTTGGGGTTATATATACCATGCTCAATTCATGTCAAGGTCAACTCAGTCCCTCCTATCATACGCTCTTGTCATATTATGAGCATTTTAATTTGGTGCGCTCTCATTGTTTAATGAGATGTACCATTTTATATCTCTTAATCCTCAATCAAGTTGAGATAATTATAAAATTCTAAAAACATTAGTAAAACATTCAAAAATTCAAAAACATTTTGTGTGTTTATTTAATTATTATTTGTCATGCTGGTATTTTATTTTCCTATTTGGTCTTGCTTCTTTATTTTATTATTTTTTTCTCCATGTACATCTTGATGGTCCACATAGATCTCAACTATTTTTATATTAATCTCATATTGTTAAGATGTCTTGTTTTCTTTTTCTTTATCTTTGCTTTGTTTTAAATGTAAATAGTTGTAACTATGGTTTTGGTCATTATTTTATGATTATATTTAGTTATGGGTATTCACATTTGAACTGGCTTAGTGCAATTAGAATATTATATCATTCTAAGTTATTCATACTTATGATGCCTAATTTTTGCTTAGGTATCAAATTCTTAATGATAAATATAGCTCCGATGAATGATTCTTAATAAATTTTTTCATAATCTAAGCTTATGATATGGAATTAGGCATCTAGGTATCATGTATTTTAACAACTTTGACTCTATGCTTAGACATGCATCTCTTCACATACATAGTGAGTCTAATCAATTCTTGGTTAGTTTTCAGCATTCTTCATTCCATTCTCTCCTAAACTTGGGTGAACTACATTGGCCTAAAGTTTAGGTTGGAACATGAGTCCATGGAATTATGTAGGTAGCGCTCAATTTATATTGAGGCTAGCTTGACTATCTTTCATTATTATTTTCATCTCTTTCATCACTTTATGCATTCTTATATGCTTGGTTTCTTGTGGCTTTATAAGCCATTACACCATCGCTTGTACATTTATACCCAATCACTTTAACCATTATTTTGGGTTATATCCTTGAGCTATTTTTCTTGCTAATTGCCCACAATAGGGCACAACATGTGAACAATGTTTGAATGAAATCATCCCTATAGGGGCAAACCATTATTTATTCTTTATCAATGATCAAAATTCACCCTACTAGGATAAAACTATTTTGTCACAATCACATTTTCTTTACTAGGGTACTTCTTATTATCTTCTCTTTGGAGACCCCATTCTAGTGGTGCTTCCTTTCCTAAATTAAAATGTTCTCTCTTTTCCTCTAATTCTAAGATCTCCACACTAATACCCATGATGGCAATATTTAGTGTGTAACTTGTCTTGAAATTGATCAATGCCATAAGCACACAGCTTATAATCTCAAATTGGATACATTTAAAATGTGTCCCTTACATTTATGGATTGTATCTTTCCCATTCCCCCTATCTACTAGGGTCTATTATACCTCTAATTAAATTTTGATCATTGAAGGTAATCACACATGTAAGCATTAGCTCATCTAGATGTGATCTATTCTATGGGTTAATTTCTCACTTTTTCTCTCTTTTTGAGAGTCCATCCTTTTCTTCCATCCTAGTATGTCCTCGCAAGGGGACATCCTAGGTCATTTATAATTTCTTCTTGATAACTCTTTTTTTTGAAAAGATGTTGCTTCATCTAAATTTCTTGATACACCTTATCAAATAGGGGGAAAATGTAGACATCCAATTCCTAACACCATTTGTGTTGAAATTATCAATCTTACTCAAATTGCACTCAAATGCACATTTCAGGTAAAAATTCATAAAATACGCTAAATGGTTTGAGCTTGTCATTTACAAGTGATAATTTAGTTTAATGTATCCCTAAATGGGGAAATGTATTTTGTGTGATACATAACTTTGATCAATTCATATCGATTCAAAATGATGATTTCACCTTTTTGTGATCTAGATCACTCTTTTCTTCTAATTCATTGGTACACATCACATACCTTTGTTATTTTGTGTTGCAAAATCCTAAATGGGAATATGGTTCTAATGAATCTAACATTGACTTATAATTCTAATCCAGTCAAATTTTGAGCCAATAATATGAAATTTTAACCAATTTGATTAATTTGTGCAATAATTACCAAGGTTTTGCATCAAAGTTGACTAATCATGTTTAAGGATAATTAAACCAAATCAAAAGCTTAAGTTAATTTTCCATGGATATTTTTGAATATTTATTTTTAGAAATTGATTTTCATTAATTACATCATCAAATGACATCATCCTATGAGGTGGCATCTATAAGCCATAAATGCATAAAATATCAGGATTATAGGTCTCCTATGCCTCATTAATATCCTCCATGCCTCTAAAATACCCCTCTATCCCAAATATTTATGATGTAATTTATGGATTTAATTATATAATTGGATTAATTCATGGTGACACATCTCAATATTGAGATGGATGGTCATGGTTGATCTTGATCAATCTCAAAAATATATAAATAGAGAGGTCATGAACATCATTTTTAATCTTGATTTTTGAAAAGCTATAATACAAAATTATTTCCATAATCCTTTGTATTTGATTATTGATTCTATTCGAAAGCTTTATTTATAGACAAATTAGATAGTTATATATCATGAGCCTAGGTTTTATGGAGTGTTCTTGAGACATTGGAGGAGTTTGCTACCATTTTTGATGAAGACAAGGATGCTTGATCAAGGGAGAACATGTTTTTGAGATACTCTTGGAGGATGGATTCACTTGGGAAGGTATAGGTTTCTTGCTTTCATTAATTTGTATCTCATTGTCATTAGAAATTGTTAAATGAATAGATAGGCTTAATTTAGTTTATTCTTATACATTTTTCCTTTAAACTAGTGATTTCATCCTTGTGCATTATTATTGTTCCCTAAAACACAAACACACACACACACACACACACACACACACACACACACACACACACACACACACACACACACACACACACACACACACACACACACACACACACACACACACACACACACACACACACCTTTTTATGAATACAAATGGAGACCCACTATTTTTTTAAGACCCTTATTTAGGATCCTATAGGCCTTATATATACATAAGTCTAATTTTATCCTCAAAGACTAAATTTTTAGAAATTTAATTATGAAAATCAATGATTGGACATTCAATTTGGTTCTTTTTAAATCTTGGGTTTTCATTATTCTTGTTCAAATTTGACTTAATGATTTTTATGGACTAATGGAACTAATGTGTCATGTCTTCATATCTCTTTTATTTTATTTTTGTAGGACTATTGACAATGAATTACATATTATTCATGTCTAGGCCCTACTTTATTATCCAAGATCAAGACAAGTGGAAATATTATGTTACTGGGAGCCCATATCTCCTTTAAAAATACTCTAAGTCTTAATTTTTTTTGAGATATGAGACTCTAACAAATGGCACTACCACATTACTTAGAACTTATCATAGTTAAAAAAAAGTTATTTTATTTATTGAGATTCAAGTCATCATAGGATATCCACATGGAAAAACCACATTTAACTAAGATACATTTCACTACAAAGAAAATTCTAAGTCTTCAAAGTTTTCTATCCTTGAGAACATGCCATATAGTGTAACCATGTTACCCAAAACCATGGAAGTTCAAAACAAAGTTAATAGTCTATTGACCCTAAGTCTTTGAGCTCTCAAAATTTTAAGAGATTGACAAGTGGTACAACTCCTTAAACATGGAGCCCATAAGGTTAAAATAAAGTTCAATTTCCCTGTGGCTTGCATTCTAATGTCCCTATGATTCTAAGATTTGAGGGTTTAATAGTTGGAATAGTTATATTAACCCAGATATTCAAAGGAGAAATTTCAAGTTAATAGCCTAATGGTCTCATGCATCCAAGCCTTTGAGCCTCTTTAGTCCTTGAGATCATGCCATGTATCAACATATCAACACCTAAAACCTTCCTAGGAACATACATAGTTCAAAGTTTAAAATATTTATATCCCCAAGTCTGTGAGTTCTTGCAACCCTAAGAGTACTTAACATGGCTCAATCATGTTAGCTTGAAACCTCAAAACATATAAATTAGAGTTTAAGAGATCAGAGATAAAGCATAAAAGGTTGATGTCTGAATCCATAAAAATATTTAAACTTTCCTTTCTTATTTATGATATTATTAATAAATATTTAGAGGTTACACATGTATTATTTGAAAAACTCAAGGTCATAAAGGGAGTGTTATTGTTAGTAAAAAACATGGGAAATTTTAAGTATTTCCATATAGACATAAGGTCCTCTATTTTATGGATATGTAGTCATGCATATTCTAATAGGGATAGTTTTTATTCCCCAAGTAGCTATAACATATATTTGTAATTCTATAGCTGTCACTTAACTATTTTCCTCATTTAGCATTGTCACATCATCACCACTCTAAATATGAATATGTATTTGCATTTTTTAGTTAGTCTATAAATAATGGTTCCTAATTTATTTGGAATATACATGCATGCATACATACATACATACACACACACACACATACATACATACATACATACATACATACATACATATATATATATATATATATATATATATATATATATATATATATATATATATATATATATATATATATATTTAGTTGAGGGATTGCATTTATGTGAATATGTTTGTACATGCATGCTCTACATGATTTATAAACACTTCTCTATTTTTAGATATGTAAATTTAAACTTCATTTAGAGGATGAAGAATCCCATCCCCAAGCTTATATATAATTGTATCCTCCATATCCCAAAGGGAGGAGAATTTTTTTGGAATTACAAATACTAATAGGGGGTGAATCAGTTATCTTAAAATAGTCTTCCAACTTCACTTAACATTCATGAAGCATTCATTCACTTACATACATCAATAAATATATACATAAGCATATATGAAAGAAAAAAACATAAGAACATGATATATATGTGGGAAACCCTATATGGGAATAAAACCCACTAAAAAACCACTTGGATTACTATCCTATAAGTAATGGATCATAATTTTAGTGATGTACGAACCCCACAAGGAGCACCAACCCCTTACTAGTCAAGTACCAACTTAACTAGTAATTTAGCAAGCTTCAACTTGTAAGGAGGCTCCATCACCCTAGGTAACCAATAACCAAATTAGATACCTTTAATATATGATCACCCTTGGACACCTATTTCCTACTCAACTGAATGTGACCTCTTCCTTTTATTCTTCTCACACTTCTTTATTTCTCAAAAAACCTATTGGTATTTCTCACTCAACTAGCACTTTCCTTGGTAGAATTAGGTTAAATGACCTTGATAAACAAATTTAGAAACATAGTTAGATATTCATGTCATATTCATTAAATCTATATAATGATCTTCAATCCATTTACCTATTCTTCAAAACTCTATATCCTTCACTTACTTGCTCAATTCTATAGCTAATCATAATAGGACTATTAGCATTTATATTTATAATTTAATCGTAATCATACCCATCTTGATCATCAAACAAACTTAATACACTTGGATCATGCATTCACTTACATACATCAGTCAATGCATACATAAGCATCTAGGAAATCAAACAACATAAGAACATGATATATATGTGAGAAACACTATAGGGGAATAAAACCCACTAAAAAACCACTTGAAATACTATCTTATAAGATATTAATCAAAGTTTTATTTATGCACCAACCCCAAAATTAGCACCAACCCTTTATTAGTCAAGCACTAACTCAACTAGTCCTTTATCAAGATTTAACTTACGAGGAGGATCCAACCCCCTAGGTAACCAAGTACCAAATTAGATAACTTGAATATATAATCCCCCTTGGACACCTATTTCTCACTTAAATAAATATTACCTCCTCATTTTGTTCTTCTCACACTTATTTCTTTCTCAAACAGCCTATTAGGCCTTCTTGCTCAACTAGCCCTTTCCTTAGGAGAATTAGGTCAAATGACCTTGATCAACACCTATAGAAACATAGTTATATATTCATGTCATATTAATAAAAAATATTTTATTATATTAAATCCCTTTACCTATTGTTAAAAACTATATATCCTTTGCTTACTTACTCAACTCTCTAACTAGTCAAAATACGCCTATTAGGCCTTGTCTTTATACTTGACTCTTGCTCATACCCATATTGGTTGGCCAAAAAAATTATTAAAATTTTATAATAATTTAAATATATCAATAAACACATTTAAAAATTTAAATAATCATGATAGAGGCTATTCATTACCCTTAAGGGCGAAAACAACTATTAGGCATAATAAAGACCTAATGCAATTAGGCCTTCTCTAAGCATACATTTCACTTATACCTCCTTGGAACACTTTGATCCACAAAAAATGGATGAAAAAATTTAAATTTAACTTTAATATACCCATTATAATATCACCTTATGTCCCCAATACTATTTATCTCTTTTAACTCCTTGAATCCCCCAATTAGGTCTCCTCGCAAATAAGCCTTCTTACTTGCCAAAATGTCTATCTAGTAAATCTGATGCATAAAACCAAATTTTAATAATAAAAAAACCAAATAAAAACATTTATATAATATAAATTACATCATTTTTAAGATAAATTTCATTATAATTCATAAAATAGGTCAAAATACCCCAAATTGGTCAACTTCATAAGCTTACTCAAAACTACACACAATCTTTAATAACCTAGTCAAAAGCCTTTGACTTTTAATACCTTAATAGGAGTATATAATGAATAAATATGAATTAAAATGAACATATTAGATAATTTTGGTATTGGATCCTTAAAATTATTGAAAAATGACTTAGTAACATCATTTTCACTCACACACAAAAAACTGCCTGAAGCACCAAAAACATAGTCATGAAAACTAAGCCTTAGAACACCTATAGAAATGATTTTGTGATATTAAAATGGGTTTAAATTAAAATTAATAATAATTATATCATATTTTAAAATATATATTATATGGTTACATATATTTATTGGTCTTATAGACCAATTTCATAACTTCACTCTACACAAACTTTAGTGTGTTAAAAAAACCATTTTGATGACAAATTTTTACTTGTGTATAAGCATCATCAACACTTATAAACCAATTATATATGAGTAAAATTTATTTAATAATTAACCCATACATTTTGATCCATCCCTATTCCTCTATAACCAATCCATAATCTCATTCTCATTCTTTCTTGGTTTTCTCATTGTCTTGCCTATTAGGCCTATTTAACAAGAGGTAATATTCTATGACCAGTTTAACACATTTTAGGTTTGGGAAATACACATAAAATTTCATGTTAATAATTTATAAGTCCTACACATCATCCTTCATCAATTTTCATCCTTTGATCTGGTCAACCCTTCATGATACATCAAAATTCCTTGAAATAAGGGGTTTCCTATAGCTTTTACTCACTGTCAAGACAAACCAAAACCATATGGAGAAACTTGAAATATTTATTCACATTTATAAACATAAATATAGGTTAAAAAAACTATTATGAGCCATAACCACCAATATCTTTCCTATCAATTCATTATGAGTGTTTTAGGAGGGTTTTGACTAGTTTCCCTTCTTAACAATCATTCATAAAGGATTGCCCCTCAACTCCAAAACAAATGTTATGAAAATAAATTGAGTGACACTAAAAAAAATCCATGAAGTGACTAGGATCTCATGAAAATATTACACATGCCAAGAATTATAATAAATTCCTTCTTGGGTTTGTAACACCCCATTCCGTGCACACATAGGACCTTATCACCAACTTTCATTATTTTTTCTTGAATAAATTATATAATTTTTTTTTAACACACTTATAATAACATATAAAACCTATTTAAATGATCTGAATATCTCTATCACCTTTGTAAATTATCTTGACCCCCTCATTAGGCCATTATAGGTCACTTTATACACTAAGCCTTATACTGCCAGTCACACTTAGATCATGATCATGCCTTAAAAACTCTTGTAATACTTTCAAATTATCATAAAAAATTTTAAATGACCTCATATAATACTCATAAAATATAAAAAATTATCACACAAGTCTCATACTGATCACCTCAACATGTTATTGGGCCTATGCCTTCTTACTAGGTCTCCATGTGAGGCTTAAGCCTCAAGACTTGACCTTAAAACTCATTTTAAGGATTATTTTCCTCTTTCTCATATTTACATAGATTTTTATACTCTCTCATGCATTTACTAACACAAATAATCAAGATTTACTATGTTTTTTATGTAAACACCTCTTCTTAGGTTTAAACTAGGCTTTTCAAGACACCTAATACACAATGATCCTAAATTTGACATGAAAACAACCTCAGATAAATTACTACGTTTCCTTAAAATTATATCTCATCAGAAAGACAAGAGGTTGCCTTCAAATTTTATCTTGTCATGAGACTTCTTTGACACATCATCTCACCATGTATGAATTCAACTCTAACCTTGACAAAACTAACATTTATCTTGACTTTGACATCAATGAAAATAAAAATGATACAAATATAACATTAGGAATCATACCTAAAAAATATACCATTTTTTATTTATGGAAAACATTATAATATAGCAGATCATTCTTATTGCCTCAAGTTGAATCTTCTTTGATACTTGGTCTTTCTACCAAATAAGAAATTTCTCTACCATTCACATTAATGAAAAAAGGCCATGTTATTGGAAACTTATCTGATCCTTAGACCTGAACCAATACACCATTTTTAAAAAAAATGAGCTTTACATAGATTAATATTACATACCTCCTATTTAGAGCATGATTAGTTACCCTTGTCTCCATGACAATTTAAGATATTTTCAAAATTATGACTTGGTTTGATCAAGTCATCATGCAAAATATTTGTGAAATGTATCTTGTGATCATACATATAGTATAATCTTATCTAAATCTTGAATTTGAAAGTAACCAAAGACCATATAACTTGATCACAAGATACATTTCACAAGATATAACTCCCCCTATGATTGAGCATCCTTCATACTTCTTGATTACAAGATGAGTGCCTCCATTAAGCCTAATGGAATCACCTCTGCTCTAGTGAACTAGAACATCATGAACTTAGGATATTATGATATATATATGTTTTTTATAAACTAAATTTTATTCATGATCCTCTTAGGTTTGAATATTTCATTTGACTTGACTTCTGCAATCTCTGTTTGAACACCATTTTGAATGGATCTATTTAACTTTATTTTTTCATCCATAATTTGAGATGATATGGAGAATTCTTGGCACTCTATTACATCTTTACTAGGTTCCACCATGGAAAATAGTCCACTTGGACTTGTATACTAGTCATCAACTTTAGCTACCTTGGGTTTCCATTTACTGTATTGTCTTTTTTCTTGTACTCTAAGAGCCTCAAATTGCTTGTTTTGTCTTGATAAATTATGCTTATTTTATTTTTCAATATGACCAACCTTATGACAATTAAAACATAAAATTATTATTGATAAAAACACACCATGATGCATACCTCTTGACTAATGACTTTCCACATATTTCCATGCATATTCATTCTTGGAGGACCTTCTACAATGCCTTGCTCTATGACCAAATTGGTTACATGAATAAAAATAGCCATTGAAAGAATTATCATACCTTACATTATTAGGTTGCATGATAGTATTAACATTCATTATATTAGCATCCTCATTCTTTGGTTGATAATTAACCTTTTTTTATCACATCAGTGTTCTTGTTTTGGTCTATATTAAATCCAAGGCCTATTTTGTCATTAGTAGTCTTTTGAATACTTAGAATTTTATCTAGGGTATTAGTAGTCTTTTCAAACCTCATAAATGACTTGAACCTATTTTATAATTTATTAAATTTATATTTTAATGAATTCAGTTAAGTTATATACCTTGCACATTCATCTCATTTGGACTCTAAGCCTACAGTCACAATTTCAAGTTGACTCTCCACCTATTTGACTATTTCATCTAATTCTTTGGAGTTATTACTCAGTCTAGCTTCAAAAAAGTTAATTTTATCCTCATAATATTTGATAAGAGACCTCATAACCTCATTTTTTTTATTTACTATATTCAATTCTTCTAAAATATTCATCAACTTAGCCTCAAAGTCGACCTCATCTCCTTCTCCATCTGAATCACCAACAACACCTCCAATCCATATGGACTCTTCTTGATTTGAGAATCTTGATTCTTCAACCATGAATAAAAATTCATTGACATCAAGACCATCACATTCATGGTCTCTCTAAGAATCACTTATCTCACTCTCATCAGATGAGCTGAAATCTTCCTTGATATAGAAACTTCTTTTATTTTTGAAAAAATTCTTCTTATCATCATATTTTATATAGATTTTCTTTTTATTATCATAAATTTAGGACATTTTATAATCATCAAGACCTTCATTATAATCTTCACCATCTCTAGTCTTATGATTATTTGGTCACTTGTTATCAAAGTTTCCATTATCTCCACAGTTGAAACATTTCAAAGGCAATTTGCCCTTATATATATTTGAGCCTATCTTCAACTTTATTTCAAACATATCTATCAACTCATCATCATCAATATAAAATTCATAATTATATTTGAATTTATTACATTATTTATTCTTATATTTTGGATTATTTTATGCCTTGAATGAAAATTATTTCTTTGTAAGTTTTCATTTACTTATCCTCATCTCATAGACTATTAGGGTGTCGTGAAGTCCATACATCTCTATCTTTTCTGGATCTTGCATTTATTCAATAGTAGATCCCTTAGAATCAAATTTTGGAGTTAGATACCTCAATACATTTTGATAAATATTATACTCTTTCAAATATTCACCTAGACCTATTATGATATTAACCACTTCATCAACCCTCAGTAAGTAAGTTGCAATGGTCTCATCTTCATTCATTTTTATACTTTTAAATTATCTTCTATGGGTTTGTATTTTGGAGAATTTTACATTCAATTATCCATCATGAATAGTATTAAAATTTTCCCACATATATTTTTCATAAATAAAATGCATCACTTTTACAATTTTTGTATTTGAAAGGCCACACAAAATATCATTCATTATTTTTGAGTTATTGTCACTAGCCTTCTTACCTACTGCATCTATAGGAGGAATAGGGGGTGAAATATAATCCAAGATTGATTTAAAAACATCATGAAATTGATAAATTATATATTTCCTCATTATTAAACTCTAAAAATCATAATTAGATCCATTAAACAATGGAACTTTGCTTGTAAAACAACCACCTTGTGCTTGACTAGCCATCTTTTCTTGTGTAGAATATTCTTTAGGTTGTAAGACCTATTTAAAAGGAAATTATATAATACCAAATGTTGTAAGTAAAACTAATAATAGGGTATGTGGGGTTAATAATTTGTCTAAAAATATTCCTCCAATTTCACTTAACATTAATGAAGCGTTCATTCACTTGCATACATCAATTAATGCGTACAAAAGCATCTATGAAAGCAAACAACATAAAACATGAGATATATGTGGGAAAAATTATATGGGATTAAAAAACACTAAAAAAACACTTGGAATAATATATTTTAATCAATTATCAAAATTTTAGTCAGGCACCAACCTCATAAGGAGCACAAACCCCTTACTAATCAAGCTCAAAGTCAACTAGTCTTTTATCAAGCTTCAACCTGTAAAGAGGCTCCAAAACCTTAGGTAACCAAGAAAAAACTCAAAAAATTTGACTATATAATCATCCTTGGACACATATTTATCTATTATTTTAATATGATCTCCTCATTTTGTTCTTCTCACACTTTTTCTTTATCAAACAACCTATTAGGCCTTCTTGCTCAACTAGCCCTTTCCTTGGTAGAATTAGGTCAAATGAACTTGATCAAAACATATAAATACACATTTATATATTAATTTCATATTAATCACACCTATTTTATTATATTTAATTCATTTACCTATTATTCAAAACTCTATCTCCTTTGCTTACTTTCTCAATTCTCTAACTGGTCAAAATATGCCTATTAGGCCTTGTTTTTATACTTGACTCTTGATCATACCCATATTTTTTGGCCAAAAATATTAATAAAATTGGATAATAATTTAATTATATAAATACACATGTTTCAAAATTGAATTAATCACTACAAATGTTGGTCATTACCCTTAAGGGCCAAAACCACCATTAGGCATAATAGAGACCTAATGTAATTAGGTCATCTCTAAACATATGTTTCACTTAGATCTCATTATAAAAAATTTAGGAATTAAAAAATGGATGAAAAAATTAAAATTTAATTTTAATATACCCCTTAAAATATCACCTGATTTCCCCAACACCATTTGTCTCTTTTCACTCCTTAAACCACCCAATTAGGTCTAGTTGCAAATAAGCCTTCTTAAAAAAAAAGTATATCCAACAAATCAGATGCATAAAACCAAATTTTAAACATAAACCAAAAATAAATAAATTTATATAATATAAATTACCTTTTTTTACCCATAATTATCATTATAATCCATAAAATAGGGGAAAAGACCCCAAACTGGTCAACTTCATTAGCTTACTCAAAACTACACACAACTTTAAGAACCCAGTCAAAAGCCTTTGACTTTTAATAAATTTATAAGAGTATATAATGAGTAAATATGTGTTAAAATTAATGTATTATACATATTTAATTGTAATTTTATCCTTATAATTTGTGTAAAATGACTCATTAACATCATTTTCAATCCCACATAGAAAACTACCTATGGCACCAAAAACACAATCATGGAAACTAAGCCTTAAAAAACCTATATAAACAATTTTTAGATATTTAAATGGGTTTAAATAAAACATAATAATCATTATATAATATTTTAAAATATATATTTTATGGTTATATATCAATATTGGTATTATAGACCAATTTCATAACTTCACTCTACACAGACTTCATTGTGTTAGAATGACCATTTTGATGACAACTTTTTGATTGTATATGAGAATAATAAACAATTATAAATATATGGGATATTATTAATATGTATTTAATAATTATCCAATCCATTTGTATCCATCCTTATTCCTCTAAAACCAATCCCTAATCTCATTCTCATTCTTGCCTAGTTTTCTCATTATATTGCTTATTAGGCCTGTTTAGTGATATGTCATATACTATGACCGGTATAAAATATTTTAGGTATTAAAAATTATCATAAAATTTCATGTTCATAAATTAAAATTCTTATACATCATCCTCCATCCATTTTCATGTTTTGACCTAGTCAACCCTACCTGCTACATCAAAATTCCTAGAATAAGGGGTTTTTTTGTAGATTTTACGTACTGTCAAGACATACCAAAACCACCTAGATAAACATATAAGAGTAATTAAAATTTTAAAAACATAAAAATATGTCAAAAAAAACATTATGATCCATAACTGACAAGATCTTTTTGATCAAGTCATTATGAGGGTTTTGATTGGTTTTCCTTTTTAGCTATCATTCATAAAGGATTGCCCCTCACCTCCAAAACCAATGAAAAGAAACTAAAGGTAGATAAACTCCAAAATTTCAATGAATTACTCAATATAAAATTCAAAATTTTCACAGGTCAATGACTATAATAAATTCTTTCTCAAGTTTGCAACACCCCATTCTATGCACATAAAGGACCTTATCGCCAATTTTCATGCTTTCTGATTTAAGAAATGATATAAAAATTTGATAGCACATGTAAAATAACCTCTAAAACTTATATAAATTATATAAATATCTTTGAAACCTTTGGAAATGATCTTGACCCCTTCATTAGGCCACTATAAGTCACTTTGTACACTAGGCCTTATACTATAAGTTATACTTAGATCATGATCATGCCTTGAAACATCTTGTATTAATTTAAAATCCATATCAAAATGTCATATTACCTCATATACTACTCATACACTATCAAATTTTATCACAAAAGTCTCATACTAATCACCTCAACAATGTACCAAACCTATATCTTCTTACTAGGTCTCCATGTGAGGCCTAAGCCTCAATACTTGAACTTAAAACTTATCTGAAGGATTATTTTCTTATTTATAATGCTTAAATATATATGTATATTATATCATGGATATAATAACATAAATAATCAATATTTACCATGTTTTTTATGCAAACACCTATTCTTATTTTTAGACTAGGCTTCTTAAGACACCTTGTACATAATAGTAGCTTAACTTGTACCATGATCCTGAATTTTACATGAAAAAAACCTCATATAAATTACCAATTTGCCTTTAAATTATCTCTCATCAAAGACAAAATATTGTTCCTTCAAATTTTCTCTTATCATGAGATTCTTTGACACATATCATCTCACTATACATGACCTTAACTTTGACCTTGACAAAACTAACATTTGTATTGAATTTGACATCAATGACAACAAAAATGATTCAAAAACAACAACAAAAATCATACCTCAACAAATGTTAGCTATTAAGATTTATAGGAAATTCTAAGAATTATTCTGTAATTAGTCTTGATGTGCAAATCTGGCTCTTCTCCAAACCTATGAATCTTATAAGAAGTTTTGTAATTTTGGTACATTATTATTTTAGTTATGCATTGGAATTATTTTTAAATATATTTATTCATATTGTCTTATTATTATTTTGAATACCTTTTGTGTAACAATCATAATATCCCTTTGTAGATGCACAATTATAATCCCACATCCATAACAACCTTTGATTATATATGTTAAATTTCATTGTAATCATGTTTCCTTGGACTATTAAATGTGTTTAATTATGTATGTGCATATAATATCTCATATCATACATTGGTTCCTATTTGCTTGTCCGACCCCTAGTTTGAAAGCTAACTTAAAATAGTTTCATCTGTTTTGGTCCACAAACTTTAATTTTTGCCCTACTTTTCCCTCTTTTTTGAGTTTATTTTTATCAATCCCACATTATATTAGATCCATAATTTATCCATCCATATCTATTAGATATATATTCACATCATATCTGAACCATATATGGTAAACAATAGATCCACTCACCTCTATTCCACTAACAAATTATTTATAAAACCCAATGCCCCACAACTTGTGCCTTGGAGTGAATCACTTTAATTGATCCTAAAAAATTAAAGGCTATGTATTAAGGTTTTTTAGTGTGAATAAAACCCAAATAAATAAGAATTTATCTAGTTTTATAAGGAAGGCCTCAACCTCTACCTATATTTCTTGGAAAAGAATCACTTGAGTTGTATTATATATACTTAGAATATTAATCGATCCACCTCAAATACTAAATTTATATACCCACTTTTGGAAATACATATAAAATTTAAGTTTGATAAAGGTATTTTGAGAGGACCCTAGGCCCAATAATATTCTTCTATGTCTAATGGCCCAAATTTATCTAATCGATTTTGCTATCAATGTCACTAGACATGTACATGATTTACCTAGAAAAATTGAGAAGTATATTACTTCCTTTTCTCCCACAGAAGGTAGGACTAATAAAGAGCACATAGAATATTTTAAAACTAATTTATGAATATTAAATGTATTCCATAAGGACATGGCATGCAAACTCTTTCCCTTTACATTGCAAGATGTTGTCTTTGACTAGTTTCTGAATTCGAAAAACATTCAATTACATCTTAGGATCAATGCTAAAATATGTTTTTTTGCATAAATTAGATAGTTAACCCATGCACATGTAGTATACCAAAACTTTACAAGCATGAAAAGAGAACCAAATCAACCAATCTGAGCCTTTAATGATATATCCCAAAATATGTATCAATGAATTAAGTTTGCCTATAAATTAATTGAGGTGTTAGACCTTAGAATTTATAATAATGCCCTAGACCTTATGACTATCATATTTATCCATAAAGAACTTAATGTTGATAAGATACCTTTGTCTTACACTTAATATATTAACATTGATAAATAATTGAACCCTTAGACACAAACCTTGGCGCCATTTAATATGGTTCTACTTTTATGGTCTTCAACCTAATTCCAAATGCAAAGTAGAATGTTGTGGCCCAAAATTAAAATCAGGTGTACACTCATTTTTATTTATCCCATGCTCTACATAAATATCACCTTAGATTCATGAATAATTATGTGTCTACATCTAACTAACAAAACCAAAATCATTCCTTGATATTAGTCAATGATTATACTAAATAAGGTATTACTTATGACTCCATAAAAATAGAGCTGGAAACTATTCAAAAAATTGTGAAAAAATTAAGTAATGAGTTTATAAACATGTAGAAGAGCATGGGGAACACTGGTGGATATAATAAAAACTAGAGCTTATAATTCTAGAGGTATAACAGGACTTTCAATAGGCCTAAAAATAATCCAAATCAATAGGCACCTAATAGGATACCAAAGATATATATCATGGAATCATACCTTCCTAATTGGAGAAATCCATAACACAACAAAACATGGTGATTTATATTACATAGAATTTTTCACTACCTTCAATATCTTTCATAAAGAAATAGATAAACTTGATGGTTTTGTAAATCCAACAAAACCATATTCATCTAATATTATAGGACATCCCATTACATATATGGTATTTAAGACATAATTTTTAAATTTTATATTTAAAAAGTGAAATAATCACTACATAGGTCAGTCATTACTCTTAAGGGCCAAAACCACTATTAGGCCTAATAGAGACCTAATGCAATTAGGCCTTCTCTAAGCATACATTTCACTTAGACCTCCTTGGAATACTTCAAGCCTAAAAAAATAGATGAAACACTTCACATATCACTTTATTATACCCATTATAATATCACCTTATGTCCCCAACACCATTTATCTCTTTTCACTCCTTGAACCACCCAATTAGGTCTCCTCACAAATAAGTCTTCTTACTTGACAAAAAGTATGTCTAGTAAATATGATGTATACAACCAACTTTGCCACATAAACCAAATAAAAAAACACATATATATATATAATATAAATTACCTTAGGTTCAACATCATGTTCATTATAGTTCATAAAATATGTCAAAATACCCCAAATTGATCAACTTCATAAGCTTACTTAAAACTGCACACAATCTTTAATAACCTAGTCAAAAGCCTTTAAGTTTTAATACCTTCATAGGAATATCTCATGCATAAATATGCATTAAAATGAACTTAAGAGATAATTTAATTGTAATTGTATCCTTAATATTAGTTTAAAATGACTTAGTAACATCATTTTCACTCACACATAGAGAACTGCTTGAAGCACCAAAAGCACAGTCATGGAAATTGATTTAACCTTTTTTTGGGAATATTAATGTATTATTCCTAATTTAGTTAAAGGGTATGAGTAGTAAAATTAGTAAATAAATATACAATAATTAATCTAATGATTTTTATAAATTATATTTTAATTTTGACCTTTCTAAAAATAGTAATAAGAGGGAGAAAATAAGATTTAGCTAAAAACTAACTGATATGGCTGAGATAGGGTATAAAATTCACTGTGTAGGACTAGGACACTATAAAAAACTAGGATCTTACCTTTTTTATGATTTTATAGGAGTTATAAAAGTTTATAAGAGTGGTACCAACATTGTAGTCTATATCTTCCACTATTTTCCAAGACATCTGAGCTTTTTGGGTTTTGTTCACTATGCAAGTGTGACCTTGTCTGTAAAGTTTTGATAGCTAGAAGTATGTAGAGCTCCCTGTGGAGAAAAATTTATCTTCAAACCCTATACTCTATTACTATTTGACTAATTTTAAAAAAGAGGGGGGGGGGGTTAGTCTATGTAAAATTCACTTAACATGTATCTACACCCCTTGTGTGGGAATGTTACTTACATAGAAATACTTCAAAGAGGAATCAAACCATATGTAGTTCTCCCACCTGATGTGTTTTATGTATTTATATATATGAATATACAAATTGTAAAACTAGGTGTACACGAGGTGGCTAGGGACTGGTATAAAGATTTGAATAAGCTTGTAATATTTTTGGTTGGTTATATGTAGAAAATAGGGAAGATTGCCTAAGTAGTCTTGGTTGTATTCTTTCTTGCTTAGTGATATTTTCCAACCCTTTCCAAATGATCTTTGAATGGGATTTTATAGGGATCTATTGGTCATGGGTTGAATATACTCATGTTAGGCTGATAAGGAGAAGGATGGGGACACAAAATAAACTAACCATTGGGGCCAAAAATGCATTTAGATAGGAGCATCAAAAGTAGACATGAGTGACACCAGTGTTATAGTCCAAATTAGGTGCTATTATCCTTAGATTATAGGGCCTAAGGGGATGGATTATTCATGGAAAGTGCAGTTTGACTAAGCTAGGATTACATCTAGAAGGCTATAGATGATTTGAAATCAATGAAAAGATACCTATGTGGGTCATGAGAGCAAGAAAGAGGGACCTATGGGTTGGGTGTCATAATCCACACTTAAGCTACTATTTTTTTCATTTTATATGACTATATTCCCCCCCCTTTATTCTAGTGATGTAATAAAGTGAAATACTAGGATAAAGAAAAAATAAAAAGCATACCGAAACTTACTTACTAGGGTGAAGCTCATGAAGTTGTATGATGTTGGGTGTGCATAGAGAGAGCACATTATGAAGTATGAATCTACAAGAAAAATAAAGAGTAGATAAATTATCACTAGATATTCTATATCTAAAATAATAATGTACAAAGTTGGGTGAGAGAGAGAGAGAGAGGAAGAGAAAGGAATGAATACACCTTACTGGGTATGCAAACCAATACAAAACCTATTATGATGTTGAGTGATAGTAGATATACTGGGTATGTTGTATCAAGAGTGATATCTTGAATGGAGTTGAGTGCTCAATTCCTTGAGAGTGGCTCAAGAATGTAAAGTCTGGCCCTTTAGTTCTAATTTTTACCACTAAGTGAAGCTAGGTGGTTAAATTTGTGTTGATTGATGTTTGGACTATGTGTCCAATCCCTTTGAATAGGTGACTCAAGAATACAAAGGATATCTAGTCTTTTGGCTCCATCATTTCCCACTAAGTGAAGCTAAGTGGTCATTCATGTGTTAATCAATGTTTGGACTGTGTGTCCAATCCTTTTAAATAGGTGGCTCAAGAATACAAAGGATAGCTAGACCTTTGGCTTCGTCATTTCCCCATGAAATGAAGCTATAAATTGATATCATTATGAAATGTATGTCATATGATATGGCTCCTGAAGCCTATGAATGTATTATGATCTAACAATGTTGGTGTGGATAGTTGAATGTATGCTATAAACTAGGCCACTCTTGGCCATTATAAAAGATGGAGATTAGGCTTGTATGGAAGCCACTCTAAAATTGGGAACTAGGCTTATATGAAAGCCATTCCAAAATGTGGAGGTTAGGATTGTATGAAAGCTGCTTTGCAATGATGCCAACCACCTATAGATGGAATAAGGCACATATCTACTAAGAATGTCTGGGTGATGCTAAACTTAGAAATAAAAGAAAATAAATGTGTTATATACATTGCTCCCAATCACTAGTGTCTAAAACATTGATTTTGATTTGGAAGTTATACCAACTATCATATATAAAACTAGAAATGAGAGCCATAATGTCACATTTAATGCCCCCTATATCTATATTCTCTGAGCAAAAGTGTATTGAAAAATATTGATTATAAACTAGTTTGATTGTGCAAAATTATAGCTAAACCTACTATTTGTCCTACTTTAGGAAAGTCTAGTTTTGTTTCTATTTGGATAGGAGTGCTGAAAATAGATAGTAGTGGCACTGATGCTATAGTCCAATCTCAGTGCTATTGTCTTGGGCCAAATTTGGTAACTATTTAAACATTTTCACTATCTACCTGGTCTATTCTGAATGGTTTGATATCTAGTTGATATTTTGGGTGTGCTAAAAGATGGATTTTTGACTATTAAGAGATTTTATCTCTATGACAAAACCCTTATTTATTTCCCTGTCTTTTGAGGGTAGGAATGAAAAACTTGTAATGAATACCCTTAGAAGAAAGATCCCTATAAGTGTGTTATGCTACAAAGATACATGATATAACAATGACAATCAACAAAATATTTCAAGATATAACATGGTTTGTATTGCGATATTGATAGATTAAAATGGGTATACCTAGATAGATATAACAATGTAATAGCATGTGCAATGTACTGAATTAGAACTAGCAGTGTTAGTTACTAGTTATCATGGAGGGATGGATCATGATGTCGATCATAACATCCAATAAAGTGAGATAATGCATGATGTGGATCATGGTATTATAAACAATTGAAAATAAATCAATCAACAATCACACAAGGCAAGAATCAAAAAGTGTACAAGAGTGGCTAAGGGGCCAAAACAATAAGGGACATGGGCACATATCACTCAAATGAGAAATCAAGCATACAAGTCATGTTCAAATGCCACACACATATACAATTGAAACAAGCAAGGGTTAACATGAGGGCCACAATCACATAGAAGAGTACATACAAAGGACATTAGTAAATTTCCTAAGGCACACACATGAATAGAAGAAAGACATTGGCAAATGTCCTAAAGCACAT
Organism: Torreya grandis; assembly: GCA_037957365.1. Classification (NCBI taxonomy): domain Eukaryota; kingdom Viridiplantae; phylum Streptophyta; class Pinopsida; order Cupressales; family Taxaceae; genus Torreya; species Torreya grandis. Next base: position 1,062,155 of record JARHVA010004559.1, on the reverse strand, counting down.
ACAATATATTAAAAAAAAACTAAGAAATGCAATCAATCTAGCTATGAAAATCAAGAAATAAAAGTATGTGAATGTTATAAATACAATTACATCTAACTAATCAAAGAAAGAATGTGAAAGTATGTAATACATTTTAGTACAAGACTAGGTATATTATAAGAAATGCACAAGTAATATATACTAGTGAGTATCAAAAGAGTAATCTATGTAAGCTAATAAATAATGTACATCATCATGATAACTAGAGTGTGTGTTGTAGGAATGACATAACCTGGATGGTGTAGTCATGTAGAAGATACCCCCAGTGGGTATATATATCGATGTGTGTCTCAAATGTAGAAGTAGGATGCCCCCTCAATGGGTAGAGTCAAGTAATAAAGGATATAAATTTCATTATACACACTCAAAAAATATCAATTGAAGTATGGTAATGTAGATAAATTTACAAACAATAACATAAAACAATAAATGCAATTCTAGCGTAGTTATATAAATGTAAAGCATGGATAATGCATATAATCAAAATGTTTTTGGTGTTTTTACATATTTGAATGTTTTTGTGTTTTTGATATGTTGTATTATTTTTGTATTTTGAAAAATCTATGTATAATCAATCATGAGAAGACTATGTACAAGAAATACTGATAAATTATGTACAAGTAAAGCTAAAAATAGATGATACTAACCAATGAGTCTCATTAGAGACTCCTTATCATGGTGTCATATATCATGGTGGCTTGTTTAATACCAATCATAGTGTGTTGCTACATGAAATAGGTCTTGAAAGACTTGGCCATAGTGAATATTTATTTGAAGCGGTACTCTATGATGTGTATGACTAATCAATAAATTGAGATGGAGCTGAAAGCTATGTTGGTGGCTCATTTAACACCAATCATAGTGGGTTGTTACATGAAATAGGCCTTGGAAAACTCAAATATAGTGAATATTTATCTAAAGTGGTACTATGTGATGTGTATGACTGATAAATTGATCAAGATGGAGTTAAAATTTGTGTTGGTGGCTCATTTAATACCAATCATAGTAGGTTACCACGTGAAATAGGCCCTAGAAAACTTGGCCATAGTGAATATTTATTTGAAGTGGTACTTTATGATGGATATGTGTATAGAACTTCACTGTATACATCATGGACTATACTACTGTATGTAGGTTGATCTCACTGTACTAGTCTCTAAATATTATGAGTAGATGGCATATGAGATATCCTATGAGGATCTGTCTGATAAACAACATTACTCTCACAATGAGTAACTGATGATTCCTATGAAGGAATGCCTTGAGAGGACTCAGTCATGGAGGAATAATGTCTATGGTTCCATGATGGAGGAGATATCAATTCCCTCAATGTGAATGATATGATACCATTATCAACACATCTATTAATGTAATCCCTAAGTCCATAACAATCATTATCTCTATGTCCATAGATATGATGGTAGTTATAAAAGGGTTGATGTGGCTACTGGTAGAGGAGATGTGAATCTTGATGATGAGTAGAAGGTAATGTGATTAATCTCCTATCTAGTATAATTGATAATATGACATATCAGCTATCTCACTCTGAATAAAAGTGTAATGGTGCCCTAATACTATTCTCTATAATTCATAACATAGGTGGTGTTGTGAAAATTGGCTCTCTATTCTTAACTGGTTAATTTTTTGGTTGTGATTTCTAGTTTTGATATGTAACATTACTTACAACCAATTGATTAAGTAAAGGTTCATATGCATGATTGACATTAGGGTGCCTTTTAGGTTTTTTTATTATAATATGGTTTTCTAATGTTGTGATATTTTCATCTAATAGCTTATTCTACATTTGTAAATTTGAAAGTAACTCGCTCATTCTAGTGATGTGATCCCTTAGAATCTCACAAGTGCAAACCTTAGTTGCTTTCATTTGAACATGCAAGCACATATGTGGAAGAGGGTTGGAAGAAGCTATAGGCTAAATGTATGCATTAGTAACAATAGTATAGGTTACCTCATCTTTTATATGGGTGATAACATGGACCTAGTTAGAGGGAAAGTATCTATCACCCTCTTTAGGGAGAGGAGGAGAAGGGATTTCTTTCCTCTGAATAAAACATGACATTGAAACAAGAGTAGCTAAGGAGGCATATATATCTAAGTAGAAACCATGTATATGAGCTAAAATGCATGTAAGTTGAGTTATAAGTTGTATATCAATATTATTATATAGAACATTCCACATGAGAGATATCAAACAAGGGATAAAGAGTATGGAACTATGCATTAATGCATAAAGAACTTTGACATGTGCTATAAAATGTCTAATATGTGTAGCAAGATAAACTTGAATTTTTTTCCATATGAGAGATAGAGAGTGAAGGGAAGAGATCATGAAAATATGCATGAATACATAAATATCTTTGAATTGTGACATAATATTTCTAACATGTTTATAAAAATAGAGTTGGACATTATTCCTCATGAGAGAGAAAGAGTATGCAAAAGAAATATTGAAATCTTTTACAATTTGAGCAATAAATTTTGTAATATCATCTATAATTATGAAAATTAATAATGAAATTCAAAGAATGAATCTTTGTATTAACATATGGTAAAATTCATCTTTCATGTACATGAGAGGACCGAGTATAGTCTCCTTATTATTTGTAAGAAATGCAAGAAATATGTGTAAATAAGTGAGATCCATTTTTGTTGGTATGTGTAATTTGAGTTTAGCTATAAGATGATACCTTAAAATTAATAGGACCTAGTATATGTAGCTAGGGTTTTGAATAATAATTATTTTGAAAATTAATATAAAAAATTGAAATTTAAATTGAATTTTTGAGTTAAATATACTAGTAAAAAATTATAGGAAAAATACTAGAAAAATATCGAGACCTAGTATAGGAAAATAGGGTTTTGAAAAATAAATGTTTTTGAAACTTACTATTGAATTTTTAATTTTGAAATGAATTATTTATTTTAATATGCTAGTAAAAAATCAAAAAATTATTGGGAAAATACTAGGACCTAGTATGGGCAACTAGGGTTTGAAAGAAAATTATTTTAAAATTACTACAAAATTTTAAAATTTAATGCTAATTTCTTATTTTATTATGCAAGTAAAAAAATATAAAAATATATAAAAAATTAGTAGGAAAATTTACCCTAGGGTTTCTAGGGATTTTATGTGAAATCAAAGTAAGTTAGGTTCACCAAATGATTTAACCTTTTTTTGGGAATATTGGTGTATTATTCCTAAATTAGTTAAAGGTTCTAAGTAGTAAAATTAGTAAATAAATATGTGATAATTAAACTAATAATTTTTATAAATTATATTTCAATTTTTATCTTTCTAAAAATAGTAATAAGAGGGAGAAAATAAGACTTAGCTAAAAACTAACTGATACAATTGAGACAAGGTCTGAAATTCATTGTGCAAGACTAGAACACTATCACAAACTAGGATCTAACCTTCATTTTATGATTAGATAGGAGCACTAAAATTGGATAGGAGTGGTACCAATGATGTATTCCACCTCTACCATTGTTTTATAGGATATCTAAGCTTTTTGGGTTTTGTTCACTATGACTCTGTGACCCTATCTGTAAAGTTTCAGTAGTTAGAATTCTATAGAGATCATTGTAGAGTATATTTTATCTTCAAGCCCTATATTCCATTGTGATTTGAACAAATTTAGGAAAGAGGGGGGGCAGGGGGGGGGAGGGTTAGTGTGTGTAAGATTCAATGAACATGTATCCACACCCCTTATGTGGACACACTACCTACAACCAATACTCCAAAGGGGGATCAAGCCATATGTATTTCTCCTACTTGATGAAATTTATGAAATTATGTGTATGATGATGTAAATGCTAAAATTGGGTGTACTTGAGGTGTTTAGAGACTGGTATAAGGATATTAATAAGATTTTAATATTATTGGTTGGCTATATGTAGAGAATAGGGAAGATTTATTGAGTAGTCTTTCTTGTATTCTTGCTTGCTTAATGATATTTGTCAACCCTTTCCAAATGATATTTGACTAGATTTTTATAGGGATCTATTGGTCATGGGTTGAATGTACTCATGTTAGGCCAACAAAGAGAAGGATGGGTAACTAGAAGAAACTAACTATTTGGGCCAAAAATTCATTTGGATATGAGTGCCAAAAGTGGATAGGAGTGGCATTGGCACTGTATTCCAAGTTGCGTGGTATTGTCCTTAGCTAAAGGGGCCTAAGGGGATGGATTAGTCATGGAAAGAGTAGTATAGATGAGCTAAGATTAAGTTTGAAATTATACAGATGAATAGGAATTAGTGAAAAGAGGCCTATGAGGGTTATGAGAGCAAAGAAGAGGGGGACCTCTGGGTTGGGTGTCACAAGCCACACTCAAGTTACCAATTTTTGCATTTTATATGACTATAGAAGCTAAGCCTTAAAACACTTATATAAACAATTTTATAATCCTAAAATGGGTATAAATTAACCTTAATAATCATTATATCATATTTAAAAATATATATTTTATGGTTACATATCAGTATTGGTCTTATAGACTAATCTCATAACTTTAGTCTACATAAAATACACCAGGTTAGACAAACCATTTTGATGACAAATTTTTACTTGTGTATGAGTATATCAAAACTTATAAACCAATTGGATATTAGTAATATGTATTTAATAATTACCCCATACATTTGGATCCATCCTTAGTCCTTTTCAACCAATCCCTAATCTCATTCTCATTCTTTCCTAGTTTTCTCACTATCTTGCCTATTAGGCCTATTTAGTGATAGTTATATTCTATGAAAAATTTAGCACATTTTAGGTATGGAAACTAATCTTAAAATTTCATGGTAATAAATTATAAGTATTACACATCATCCTCTATCTATTTTCATGATTTGACCTAGTAAACCCGTTGTGCTACATTAAAATTATTAGAAATAAGGGGTTTCCTGTAGCTTTTACTTACTATCAAGACAAACCAAAACCACATGGAGAAACTTGGAAGAGTCATTTACATTTATAAATATCAATATAGTTTTAAAAAACCATTTTTATCCATAACTACCAAGATCTTTCCTATCGGGTCGTTATGAGGGTTTTGACTAGTTTCCCTTCTTAGCCATCATTCATAAAGGATTGCCCATCAAATCCAAAACCATTGCTAGGAAAATTAAGTGATGGAAATTCCATAACTTAAATTAATCTATAAATATCTCATTAAAATGTTACACATTCAAATGATTACAATAAATTCCTTCTCGGGTTTGTAACACCCCATTCTTTAAACACAGAGGACCTTATCACCAATTTTCATGCTTTCTTCTTTAAGAAATGATCTAAAATTTTGTGAACATGATTAAAATAAAATATAAAACCTATTTAAATTATCTAAATATATCTATCACCTTTGTAAATTATCTTGATCCCCTCATTAAGCCACTATAGTCCACTTTATACACTAAGCCTTATACTATCAGTCATACTCAGATCATGATCATGACTTGAAACTTATTATAATACTTTAAAAGTATAATAAACATGTCATATGACCTCATATAATACTAATACACTATAAATATTTATCACACAAGTCTCATACTGATCACCTCAACATGCTACATGCCTTCTTACTAGGTCTCTATGTGAGGCTTAATCCTCAAGACTTGACCTTAAAACTCATTTGAAGGCTTATTTTCCTCTTTCTCATGTTTACATAAATTTTTATACTCTCTCATGCATTTAATAACATAAATAATCAATGTTTAATATTATTTTTATGTAAACACCTCTTCTTAGGTTTAGACTAGACTTTTCAAGACACCTAATACACAATAATAGCTTAACTTGTACCATGATCCTAAATTTGACATGCCAAAAACCTCATAGAAATTAATATGTTTCCTTAAAATTATATCTCATCATAGAGACAAGATGTTTCCTTCAAAATTTATCTTGTTGTGAGACTTCTTTGACACATATCATCTCACTGTGCATGACCTCAACTCTATCCTTCACAAAAGTGACATTTGTCTTGACTGATATAAATGACAACAAAAATGATTCAAATATAACACTAGGAATCATACCTAAACAATATCCCATTTTTAATTGATGGAAAACATTATAATATATCAGAACATTCTTATTACCTCAAGCAAAATCTTCTTTGATAATTGGTGTTTCTACCAAATAAGAACTTTTTCCCCCATTCACGTTAATGACAAAAGGACATTTTATTGGAAACTTATCTAATCCTTGGACCTGAACCAAAACACCCTTTCTTTTAAAATTATCTTAACGTAGATTAGGATTGCATAACTCTTATTTAGAGCATGATTGGTTCCCCTTGTCTTCATGAGAATTTAAGATATTTTCAAAATTGTGACTTGGTTTGATCAAGTAATCATGTAAACTCTTTGTGACATGTCTCTTGTGATCATACCTCCAGTAGAATCTTGTCTAAACCTTAAATTTTAAAGTAATCAAAGATCATATAAATTCCCCTATGACCGAGCATCCTTCATGATTCGTTGTTACTAGCTAAGTGCCTCCATGAAGCCTAATGGAATCACCTCTATTCTAGTGAACTGGAACAACATAAACTTAGGTGATTATGAGATCTCCATGTCCTTTCTAGACTAAACTTTAATCATGATCCTCTTCGGTTTGAATATTTCTTTTCACTTGACTTTTATAATCTCTATTTGAATAACATTTTGACTTGATCTATTTGACTTGACTTAGTCATCCATAATCTGAGATGATAGGGAGAATTATTGGCACTCCTTTACATCTTTACCAAGTTCCACCATGGAAAATATTCCACTTGGACTTGTAGACTGGTGATCAATTTTAGTTACCTTAGGTTTCCATTTACCGTATTGTCTTCTTTCTTTTACTCTAGGAGCCTCAAATTGATTGTTTTGTCTTGAGATATCATAATTATAATATTTTTCAATATGACCAGCCTTTTGACAATTGAAACATATTATCCCCCTTGATGAAAACACACCATGATTCATACCTCTTGACTAATGACTTTCTGTATAGTTACATGCATATTCATTCTTGGAGGACCTTCTACAATGCCTTACTCTATGACCAAATTAGTTACATGAATAAAAATAGCCACTCAAATGATTATCATACCTTAAAATATTAGGTTTCCAGATTGTATTAACCTTCAATCTATTATCATCCTCAATATTTGGTTGATAATTAACTTTTTTGATAACATTAGTGTTCTTATTTTGGTTTCCATTAATACCAAGGCCTATTTTGTCATTTGTAGTCTTTTCACTACTTAGAATTTTGTCTATGTCATTGGTAATATTTTAAAACCTCATAAAGGACTTGATACTATTTTATGATTATTTAAATTTGGATTTCAAGGAATTAAATTCAGATACATACCTTGCACATTCATCTTCTTTGGCTTCCAGGCCTATAGTCATAATTTCAAGTTGATTCTCCACCTGTTTGACTATTTCCTCTTATTCTTTGGATTTTTTGCTCTGTCTAGCTTTAAAAAATTTGATTTTATCTTCATAATATTTGATAAGAGACCTCATAATCTTATTATTTTTATTTACCATCTTTAGTTATTATAGAATATTCATCAACTTAGCCTCAAAGCCTACCTCATCTCCTTCATCTAAATCACCAACAACACCTCCAATCTATATGGACTCTTATTGATTTTAGTAGCTTAATTATTTAACCATGAAGAGAACTTCATTGACATCAGGACAATCACATTCATGGTCACTCTCAGAATCACTTCTCTCACTCTCATCAGATGAGCTACAATCTTCCTTGGTATAGAAACTTGTTTTGTTTTTGAAAAATGTATTCTTATCATCATATCTTCAATACATTTTATTTTTATTATCATAACTTTAAGACATTTTATCATCATCATGACCTTCATTATGATATTCACCATCCTTATTCTTATGATTATGAGGTAACTTATTATCAAAGCATCTTATTTCTCCACAATTGAAACATTTAAAAGGCAATTTGCCCTTATATCTACTTGAGCCTATCTTCAACTTTATTTCAAACATATCTATGAAATAATCATCATAAATATTAGATTCATCATTATATTTGACTTTCTTACCTTTTTTATTCTTCTCTTTTGGCTTATTTTATGCCTTAAATTCACCTTCCTTATTTTTAAGTATTCCTTCACTTATCCTCATCTCATAGGCTGTTAGGGTACCATAAAGTCCATCCATCTCTATCTTGTATAGATCTTGCATTTATTCAATAACAAATACCTTAGAATCAAATTTGGGAGTTATATACCTCAATACCTTTTTAAAAATACTATAATGGTCTCATCTTCATTCATTTTTAGACTTTCACATTATCTTCTATCAGTTTAGATTTTGTCCAAATTTACCTTGGAGTATCCCTCATGAATAGTATTAAAAATTTCCCAAATATATATGGCATATATATAATTAATCAATTTCACAAGGTTTACATCTGATAGACCACACAGAATATCATTCATTATTTTTGAGTTATTGTCACTAGCCTTCTTGCCTGTTGCATCTGTAGGAAGAATAGGGGGTGAAGTATATCAATCCAATATTTATTTAAAAACATCATGAACTTGACAAATTATATATTTCCTCATTATAACACTTGCAAATTCATAATTTGATCCATTAAACAATGGAACTTTGCTTTTAGTAAGGCCACCTTGTGCTTGTTTAGTTATCTTTGCTTGTTTAGAATCTCCTTTACGTTTTAAGACCTGATTCAAAGGAAATTATCTAATAAAAGATGTTGGAAGTATAGATAATAATATGGGAAGGAGAGGGGTGAATCATTTGTCTCAAAATATTCCTTCAATTTCACTTACTATTCATGAAGCATTCATTAACTTACACACATCAATTAGGGCATACACAAGCATCTATGAAAGCAAACAACATAAGAACATGAGATATATGTGGGAAAAACTATAGGGTAATAAAACATATAATAAACCAATTTTAATACTATAATAAAATCAATGGATTAAACTTTTAGTTAGGCACCAACCCCACAAAGAGAACCAACCCCTTATTAGTCAAGCACCAACTCAACTAGTCCTTTATCAAGCTTCAACCTGCAAGGAGGCTCTAACCCCATAGGTAAAAAAGCACCAAATTAGATACCTTGAGTATATAATCACCCTTGGAAATATATTTATCACTTAATTTAATATGACATTCTCCTTTTTTTCTTCTCACACTTCTTTCTATCTCAAACAACCTATTAGGACTTCTTGCTCAACTAGCCCTTTTCTTGGAAAGATTAGGTCAAATGACCTTGATCAACACATATTAAGAAAAAATTATATATTCATGGAATATTAATCACACATATTTTATTTTATTAAATCCATTTACCTATTCTTAAAAACTCTATATCCTTCGCTTACTTTCTCAATTCTCTAACTAGTCAAAATAGGCCTATTAGGCCTTGTCTTTATACTTGACTCTTACTCATACCCATATTGGTTAGAAAAAAACCTTAATAAAATTTTATAATAATTTAAATATATAAATACACATTTTTAAAAATTTAAATAATAACTACATAGTTTGGTTATTACCCTTAAGGGCCAAAACCACCATTAGACCTAGTAGAGACCTAATGCAATTAGGTCATCTCTAAGCATATATTTCACTTAGCCCTCCTTGGAAAATTTTGAGAAAACAAAAATTGATGAAAAATTTAAAATTTAACTTTAATATACCCATTATAATATCAACTTATGTCCCCAATACCATTTTTTTTATTTTCACTCCTTAAACCACCTAATTAGGTCTACTCACAAATAGGCCTTCTTACTTACCATAAAGTATGTCTAGAACATATAATGCATACAAAAAAAATTTACACATAAACCCATAAATTATACATTTATATAATATATATGACATTATTTTCAACATCTTTCTCATTATAATACATAAAATAGGGTAAAAGACCCCAAACTGATCAACTTCATCAACTTACTCAGAACTACACACAATCTTTAAGAACTAAGTCAAAATCCTTTGAATTTTAATAACTTCATAAGAGTATATAATGAATAAATATGTGTTAAAATTATCATATTAGACATATTTAATAATTTACTTAGCATTATATCCTTAAAATCAGTGTAAAAATACTCAATAAACTCATTCTCAATCACACATAGAAAACTACCTATAGCACCAAAAACACAATCATGGAAACTAAGCCTTAAAAAATACGTATAAAAACTTTTGAGATTTTAAAATGGATTTAAATAAACCATAAAAATAATTATATAATATTTTAAAATATATATTGTATGGTTATATATCAATATTGGTCTTATACACCAATCTCATAACTTCACTATACATAGACTTCATTGTGTTAGACAGACCATTTTGATGATACCTTTTTTCTTGTGTATGAGAATAAAAAAAATTATAAACCAAGGGGATATTATTAATAGGTACTTAATAATTAATCCATGCATTTGGATCCATCCTTAGTCCTCTATAATGAATTCCTAATCTCATTCTCATTCTTGCCTAGTTTTCTCATTATCTTACCTATTAGGCCTGTTTAGCGATAGGTCATATTATGACCAATAGAGAATATTTTAGGTCTTAAAACTGATCATAAAATTTAATTTTCATCAAATAAAATTATTATACATCATCCTCCATACATTTTCATGCATTGACCTAGTCAACCCTGCCTACTACATCAAAATTCTTAGAAACAAGGGGTTTATTGTAGCTTTTACTTACTGTCAAGACAAACCAAAAAAACATAGAGAAAATTGGAAGATTAATTTACATTTTTAAAACATAAAAATAGGTCAAGAATACCATTATGATCCATAACTAACAATATCTTTCCTATCAAATCATTATGAGGGTTTTCACTAGTTTCCTTGCTTAGCAATCATTCATAAAGGATTGCCTCTAAAATACAAAAACAATGATATAAAAATAGAGGTATAGACCCTAAAAAACTTACATTAATTTCTTAGTATCTCATTTAAATGTTACACATGTTAACGACTATATTAAATTCTTTCTCAAGATTACAACACCCCATTCTGTGCACATAGAGGACCTTATCACCAGTTTTTATGCTTTATTATTTAATAAATGATCTCAAACTTTGTAAAAAACTTCACATAACCTCTCAAACCTATATAAATTCTCTCAAGATATTTGACACATTTGGAAATGATCTTGACACCCTCATTAAGCCACTATAAATCACTTTGTATACTAGGCCTTATATTACCTATCATACTTAGATCATGATTATGCCTTTGAACATATTTTAATAATTTAAAATCATCATAAAAATGTAATGTGATCTCATATACTACTCAAAAACTATCAACATTTATCACACAAGTCACATAATGATCACTTCAATATGCTACCAAACCTATATCTTCTTACTAGGTCTCTATGTGAGGCCTAAGCCTCAAGATTTGACCTTGAAACTCATCTAAAGGCTTATTTTACTCTTTCTCAGGTTTACATAGCTATGTATACTCTCTCATGCATGTAATAACATAAATAATAAATATTTACTATGATTTTTATGTAAACACCTCTTCTTAGTTTTAGACTAGGGTTCTCAAGACACCTAGTACAAAATAATAGCTTACCTTGTACCATGATCCTTAAATTGACATGCCAAAAACCTCAAATAAATTACCAAGTTACATTTAAATTCTCTCTCATCAGAGATACAAGATTTTGACTTCAAATTTTCTATTATCATGAGACTTCTTTGACACATATCATCTCACCATGCATGACCTCAACTCTGACCTTGACAAAACTAACTGTTGACGCAGGAAAGTGCACCCTGCGGTAGGAAAACGGATTCCTACCCTCTCCCCACAACATGGAAACCCCTCTCTTACCTATGGGATGACAAAGTAGGAGAGGAGAGTCTCTAGGTATAGGCTAGTTCCCTCTGATGTATCTTGTTTGTTTCAGGTAGCGCAAAATATAGGTATATAGGTATACTAGGGGGGATGAAAAGAGATAGAGAAAAAGCATGAAAACAAACAGCCTACTCTAAAAGAGGTGATACACCAAAAATAGGTTGACCTTCCACATCCACACTCAAGATCAGGGAAAAACATACATACACTCAGATCTGGCAGAAAAGACCAGGTCTCTGGGATGACAGGGAGGTTCTTATGGAAAGCACAAGAAATAGGGACTCTGCAAGGTGCTGAGAAATACACATTGTAAGTGACCTCACCTATTTTATACCTCCAAAATAGAACTCTACTCCTCACAGCAGCAGACAGTGGCACTTTGTAGATCGCAGGTTTGATGGTGTTGAACCTGTGAGGGCATCAAGAGACAATGACTGGACACAAATTAACATTCAATGCATACACAAAAAGATCCATCCAAATAGAGGTAAAACTGTCTTTTATTAATTCAGGTGGAAAATTTGTAGAGCAGTGCTCTTTACAAAAGTGGGGAAGCTCTCTTGATAAATGAACAAGTCTGCCCATTTATAGAGAAAAGCCAAGAGGAGTCTCATTGGAAAGAGTGAAAAAACACTATTAATGATGTCATAAGTCTGCCAACACCATGCTTGTTGCCTCGTTTTGCATGCTAGTCTTTTCCTCTGGCCATTGGGCAAGTTTTTTCCTGTGTTCTGCAAGTGTTTTTTGCCACCTCATGTTGTGGGCAGCAAATTTGCCACCTGCTACAGTGGATTGCATGTAGGACTTCTACCAACGTCGGCTGATAAGCTACCGACTGTAGCAATTTTGCCGACGTCAGCCTATGTAAGCTGCCGACGGTGGCAGTTTTGCTAACGTCAACTGATGTTAGTGGCCTCTTTTTCTCTGCCGACATTATGGGCAGTGATTTTTCTGCCCTCTGCATTGCGTGTAGGGGGTCTCTTTTTACCCACCCGTGTTGTGGGTGGTGATTCTGCCACCCTCTGCATTTTGTCTGCCCTTCCTTTTTTGCTAAGTGTTAAATGCTCTAGTGCTTTTCCTCTCTTCTTGTGTGAACGTTTAAAGAATCTGCCTTTTGCTACTGTGAACGTCAATAGATGAGGCCGATGAACCAATGTTCTGAAATGGAGCTATTGAACCCTGAAGGTGGACCTTGCAACCTAAAATGACTGGCCATGCAAATTAGGTGTAAGAGGTGACCGGGATTTTGCCTGAGGGGCAAAATTGGGTCAACAAATTGGTGACTCACAGGGTAAGCATGCCTGCTATGCTTAGAACCAAGTTGCCTTTGAATATCCATTGGGTGTGGAGTCAGATGGTAACTTTGAAGAGAGTTCACAACAGCTTTGAAGATCCTAGAATCAAATACAAAGAATTTTCCCCCCACAAACGAAGGAAAACACACAAGCCTAAAAACAACTAACTGTGCAAACTACACTTAGGGAAAATAGGGAAAACAATTGAAAGCAAACTATTATATACAGCTAACCAGGAATGTTTGCATCCCTCTTGGATCGAAAGGAAAAATTCTTAAGTACCTTTCCTGGTGAAGAGACTTATCGTGATAGGCAAGTAGCTGAAATAAAATGAGATTTGGTGACTTGCTCTTCCTGCCTGTCACTTGAGTTGGCTAGAAATCGAGGGGATCAAAATCGAACATGCCTCTAATATATACATATTTTGATTATTCTGGGAGGCCTGTTGGATGATGGTCCCTCAAATTGGTGCCCCTCACCAAGAAATCAATTACTATCAGTTTATCACCGTAAGCCTTTTGATCTGCACAATTCTTCTACAATGTATTGTGCTCTGATTTATTTCCCTCTACTTTGCTGAAAACTCTGTTGGACTCATCCTCTACTTCCTCTTGGCCTTCTTAAAGAAGGGCGAATGTGGTAATCTCTAAAAGGGGCTCACAAAATGATTGTTGATCCCATAGAACATCACTTATCTGTTTAAAGTTTAGTTCTTCAAGTTATTCCTCCATGAAGAGATACTTCCCCTTTTTCTCTTTGCTGATCAGGTTCTCTAGATTTTCAAAAATATCCTCCTGATCCTCCTTTAACTCAGGTTCTTCAATGTAGTCATCCTCATCAATACAGCAAGGAAGTTCATTGACCAGAGGAGAAGAGGGCTTACCACACATTTGTTCCTCTTCAAATTGCTAGAACATTTGCATATACGCAAGGCCTGCATCTTCTCCACTGCTGATAAGGTCTTCACAAGGGGCATCAATGATGATTTATTCTTCATTGTCGCTTATGACAACCTCCTGAAGGACTATAGATTGGATCTTTTGTTCCTCTCCTGCCTTTTGCAAAATAGGTTCTTCCTCGAGAAGGGGTGAAGTGGAGAAAGCAGGTGGAAGAGGGAATAGTCCTTGAGCTAGAATCGAATGATTTTCCTCTCTCCACTTAATCAGTACTTCATCTATATCAGGCATGGCCTGATAACTCTCTTGGAAATGTATAGGTGGGGTGTGTTCAGGCATGAAATGTGCTATTTGGTTTGAACCGTCCACCACACATTGGCTGAGGAATTTCTTTTTAGACTCCAACTCTATAATTATCCTACTCTAATCTTCTTGGAAAAACTTTTCCTGGAGGCTGCCAACATCATCACAGGCAGGCGCAGCTTTAGCTTCTTCAAGTTTTTAAGAAAAACCTTTCTTTTCTTCTTCCTCTTTGCTGCCCCATGATTCCACTGTCTTCCCCTAATTCAGGATCTCTGAATTCGAATTCTGCTCCTGTGAACAGGCAGCAACTTTGTTCTCCATGAGGTCATAAGGATCTTTCGCAAGGTTTGAAAAAATTAACTCCCTTTCAAGGAGTAGCTTCATCCTAGCCTCTAATTTTTCAATTTGTCTGGCTAGGTTTTCTTGGAAGAGTCTTTCTTGGAGGTGGCTAGCATGATCTTCTTCAAAGCTCTGAGCTGGTCCTTGGCATTCTTTCCTCCAACTTGGAATTTGCACATCATGCTGGAAAACTTGGGGAGGCTGAAGAATGCAAGGAAAACACTGTTGGTGCATTGGAGGAACCTCTAGAAGAGGGACGTGCTGGCTGGTGGTATTATTTCTGATGGAAGATTTTTGATCTAAGGAGTTGAGAAGATTGATCTCCATGGGAGGTTGCTCTGATACCCTCTGGTGTTGGAAAGCCAGGCACACGGGATTGGGAGCAACTGTATTTGATGAGTTGGAGTGAGCAAGTGCAATTTGATAAAATGGATTTGGTGCAAAAGAGGGGGTTTTCTTCAGGGTAGGAGGGGGCACGCAAGGTTGACTGCCTTGAAAAGATGGATTTCTCCATTTTGGCACCTCTTCCTTCATGGATTGTATGGCCTACGCTTGCCTAAACAAGCGCTCCTCTTTATACATCAGCTCCTGCTGATATTTGTACTGCTCTTCCAGCCTGTCAATTTCTTTTGTCTGTCTCTCAAATTCCAATGCCATCTCCCTTATAGTTGTAGGGCAACTAGGAGAGCCACTTGAGGGGATTCCATAAATATTTTGAGTCTGATCGATATTATATGAAGGAGAACAAAATCCATGATTTTGTGTAAAGGAAGTATACATACAAGAAATGGATGATTTTTGATGGCACCAGGCTACTTAACCAACAGATTTACTTTGGAGTCACCAGATGCTAAAGAAACTTGATTTGTTGTAATAGGACCAGCATCAATCTTGAAACCTTACTACGTTATAAAAACTTGTGGTCCCACTAGGCGTGCCAAAATTGTTGATGCAGGAAAGTGCACCCTGCGGTAGGAAAATAGATTCCTGCTCTCTCCTCGCAACATGGAAACCCCTCTCTCGCCTGTGGGATGGTGAAGCAGGAGAGGAGAGTCTCTAGGTATGGGCTAGTTCCCTCTAATGTATCTTGTTTGTTTCAAGTAGCACAAATTATAGGTATATAGGTATACTGGGGGGATGAAAAGAGATAGAGAAAAAGCATGAAAACAAATAGCCTACTCTAAAAGAGGTGATACACCAAAAATAGGTTGACCTTCCACATCCACACTCAATATCAGGGAAAAACATACATACACTCAGATCTGGCAGAAAAGACCAGGTCTCTGGGATGACAGAGAGGTTCTTATGGAAAGCACAAGAAATAGGGACTCACCAAGGTGCTGAGAAATACACACTGTAAGTGACCTCACCTGTTTTATACCTCCAAAATAGAACTCTACTCCTGGCAGCAGTAGACAGTGGCACTTTATAGATCATAGGTTTGCTGGTGTTGAACCTGTGAGAGCATCAAGAGACAATGACTAGACACAGATTAACATTCAATGCATACACAGAAAGATCCATTCAAATAGAGGTAAAACTATCTTTTATTAATTCAGGTGGAAATTTGGAGAGCAGTGCTCTTTACAAAAGTGGGGAAGATATCTTGATAAATGAACAAGTCTACCCATTTATAGAGAAAAGCTAAGAGGAGTCTCATTGGAAAGAGTGAAAAAACACTATTGATGATGTCATAAGTCTGCCAAGACCATGCTTGTTGCCTCGTTTTGCATGCTATTCTTTTCCTCCAGTCGCTGGGTAGGTTTTTTCCTGTGTTCTGTAAGTGTTTTTTGCCGCCTCATGTTGTGGGTGGTGAATTTGCCGCCCACTGCAGTGGATTGCATGTAGGACTTCTACTGACGTTGGCTAATAAGCTGCCAACTGTGGCAGTTTTGCTGACATCAGCCTATGTAAGCTACCGACGGCAGTAGTTTTGCCGACGTTGGCCGATGTTAGTGGCCTCTTTTTCTCCACCGGTGTTGTGGGCGGTGATTTTTCTGCCCTCTACATTGCGTGTAGGGGGTCTCTTTTTACCCACCCGTGTTGTGGGTGGCGATTCTACCGCCCTCTGCATTTTGTCTGCCCTTCCTTTTTTGCTAAGTGTTAAATGCTCCTACGATTTTCCTCTCTTCTTGTGTGAACATTTAAAGACTCTACCTTTCGCTACTGTGAACGTCAACAGACGAGGCTGATGAACCAATGCTCTAAAACGGAGCTGTTGAACCCTGAAGGTGGACCTTGTAACCCGAAATGACTGGCCATGCAAAGCAGGTGTAAGAGGTGACCGCAATTTTGCTGAGGGGCAAAATTGGGTCAACACTAACATTTATACTAACTTTGACATTAATGAAAATAATAATTCTTTAAAGACAACAACAGTAATCATACCTCAACTAAAATTTGCTATTAAAATTAATATGAAATTCTAAGAATTATTCTATAATTAGTCTTGATGTATAAATCTAGCTCTTATCCAAACCTATGAATCTTATAAGAAGTTTTGCCATTTTGGTACATTAGTATTTTAGTTATGCATAATAATTGTTTTAAAATATAGTTATTCATATTGTGTTATTATTATTTTGATTACCTTTTATGTAATAATCATAATATCCCTTTGTAGATGGGCAATTACAATCCCTCATCCATAAAAACCTTTGATTATATATGTTAAAGTTCATTGTATTCATGTTTCCTTGGAATATTAAATGTGTTTAATTATGCATGTGGTTATAATATATTGTATCATACATTGGTTCCTATTTGCTTATCCAACCCCTAGTTTGAAAGCCGACTTAAAATGGTTTCTTATTTTTTTTCCCCAAACCTTATTTTTTTCCCTACCTTTCCCTCTTTTTTGAGTTTATTTTTATCAATCCTACCTTAGATTAGATCCATAATTTATCCATCCATCTCAAGTAGATATATTTTCACATCATATATCAACCATATGTGGTAAACAATAGATCTGCTCACCTCGATTCCACCAAGTTATTTATAAAACCCAATGCCCTATGACTTTTGCCTTAGAGTGGATCATTTTCATTGATCCTAAAACATTAAAGGATAACTTTTAAGGTTTTTTAGTGTGAATAAAAACTAAATCAATAGGAATTTATCTAGTGCTATAAGGAGGTCCTCGACCTTTACCTATATTTCTTTGAAAAGAATCACTTGAGTTATATGGATATACTTAGAATATTAACAATATCCAACTCAAATACTAAATTTATATACCCACTTTTATAAATTCATATAAAATTTAAGTTTGATAAAGGTGTCTTAAGAGGACCCTAGGCCTAATAATATCCTTTTATGTCTAATGGCCCAAACTTGGATAACTAGTTTTGCTATCAATGTCACTAGATATGTGCATGATTTACCTTAAAAACTTGAGGTAGTATATTCCTTCCTTCTCTCCTTTGGGAGGTAGTACTAATAAAGAGGAAATAGAATATTTTAAAACTAATTTGGGAATATTAAATGTATTCCACAAGGATGTGGCATGAAAATTATTTCCCTTTACATTACAAGATGTTGTCTTTGAATGGTTTCTTAATGTCCAAAAATGTCCAATTACATCTTGGGATCAATGTCAAAATAATTTTATTGCATAGTTTGGATAAGTCAGAAGTGCACATGTAGTATACCAAAACTTTACAAGCATGAAAAGAGAACCAAATCAACCAATTTGAGCCTTTAATGATATATTAAAAAAGATATATAGATGAATTAAGGTTGCCTATTAAACTCATTGAGATGTTAGACCTTGAAATTTATAAGAATGCCCTAGAACTTATGAATATCATATTTATCCATATAGCACTTAATTTTGATAAGATACCTTTGTCTTACATTGAAGATATTAACATTGATAAATAATTAAACCCTCAAACACAAACCTTGGCCCCACTTAATATTAGTTCTATCTTTATAACCTTCAACCTAATTCCAAGTGCAAAGTAGAATGTTGTGGCCCAAAATTATAATAAGGTATACACCTATTTACCTTTATCCCATGCTCTACATAACTATCACCTTAGCTTCCTTAATAATTATGTGTCTACATATAATTATTAAAACCAAAATCATTTGTTGATACTAGTTAATGATTCTACGACATAGGGTATTACTTATGACTCCATAAAAATAGAGCTAGAAATTATTCAACAAATTGTGAAAAAATTAAGCAATGACTTTATGAGCATGAAAAAGTGCATGGGGAACACTAGTGGATATAATAAAAACTATATATTATGATTCTATAGGTATAATAAGACTTTCAATAGGCCTAAAAATAATCCAAATCAATAGGGACCGAATAGGATACCAAAGATATATATCATGAAATCAACACTTCCTAATTGGTGTAATCCATAACACAACACATGGTGATTTAGACTACATATAATTTTCCACTACCTTCAATGTCTTTCATAAATAAATAGATAAACATTATGGTTTTGAAAATCTAACCAAACCATATTCCTATAATATTATAGGACATCCCATTACATCTATGTTCTTTGAGATATATGACTTCTCATTCCTAGTGGAGGATGAGAATGAACTAAAGGAAAATACAAATGAGATCCATGCTTTCCAATAATTATAGAGGACCAATTAAAATTTGAGGAATAAGAAACTTAATACTACTTCAACACCCTAAAACAATAGTTCCACTACTCCTTTAAACCCTAAGGCCAACAACAATCCACTGACTCTAAAAGGGAATGACCAGTTACAAAATATAGCCACAAAGTATAAGAGGGTATGTTATTGAAGACATGAATACTATCAAGGCTATAATCAATATTCATGAGTTAGTTCAGATCACTAAACAAAGAGATTTTTTACTCAAATCCTTGATGGGGAGATCATATACTAAAAATTAATGGTGATGTATGAAAATATGGGAATTTATAAGGATGAGCCTAAGGTATCACCTTTTTTTAATTATCATAATGTTTAGAAAGAACATACAAAATTATTTGGTTGAATCAAGTGCCTTAACCAATGTGATGCCTAAAACTCTATGTGAGAAACTAGGTTTGACCCTAGATAGTTCAAAAAGAGTGGTCCTACAACTAGACAACTATGTTATCCCATGTGTTGAAGATATAATAAATGTACAAATCCATATTGCATATAAATCATGTGTATGATAGTATATATATTTTTTGGTTACTAAAATTCCAAAATATTATGGCTTGTTACTCAATCAGGATTGGTCAAAGACATTGAATGGGTACATGGACATAGCTTTCTCACACATGTGGCTACAATGAAAAGGAGTATCCAACTAGATATGAGTAGATGGAGAACCAAAGATGAAGTACATGATCATAGTTTACAACACTAAGAATGAAAATATTAAATTTATATCCTCACATGCAAGTGTGTACACTTTCACTACCAATCAATAACCTCATGAAAAAGAATTTTAAGGTCCTCAATTATGGACTCTCCATTTTGATAGAGCATAAGTAAAACAAGGTTTCGGTGTTGGCATGGTTTTGATTTATATAGATAAGAAGTAATATATGGCTACCTAAAAGCTATAATTCTATTACACAAATAATCAAGCTGAGTATGAATATCTAATCCTCAACCTCAAGTTTGCATTAAAGCATAATGTCAAATAATTATAGATATTCAGTGACTTAGAACTAGTTATTAATAGGATTATAAAGAAATATCAATGTAAACTCACACTTAAAAAAGTGAAAACATATATTATGGGACCTAATAAAATATTTTGAAGAATTCAACATCAATTCAATTCCAAGGGAATAAAATTAGATGGTGGATTCACTATCAGCTTTAGCTACCAATCTATGACCACCCTAAGAATCTAAAATGCATAAATTCTTTATGGATCTACTTCATTACCCCTATATCTCATACAATGTGAATGATTTCATGGTATTTGATGATTATAAAAAACTTATATAATTTATTAATAGTTATCTATCCTTCAAATATTAAATAATATATGAGAATGATGTTGAACCCATGTATACTAAAGATATAATAGAGTATGGTGTCTTATAGCTAAAGGAAAACTGCATCCCTCTATGGATTGTCTCACTAGAGTGAGATTCCAATGTATATCCACAAGATAAAAAGCACTAACCAACATCTCCATTATGTAAACACTGATCTAAGTTGCACTAAAAATGATAAATAAAAGTTGGGGGTCTGTTGACATAATACAAAGATTAAATCACCTAAATATATGAATATTCAAAGTTCTTTAACCCTAGGGTTATCACACATACCATCCCATTGAATCCAAGACATAATCCATCTGGGTAGAGATCAAGGATAGCAAATTTAATTATGTAAAATATTATCTAAATATAATTACAAAAGGTATTGGATGCTAATATTTTCTTTCTAATCATGTATTTCACTTGGGTATCCAACCTAGTGCCATTCAAGAAGAATAATGGAGAAATTAGGCTCTAGGTTGACTTCAAAAATCTAAATCAAGCATCATAAGAGGATAATTATCCTTTACTCTCCATAAATGATGTATTTAAAATGGTTAGTGTATATGAGATGATGTCCATCTTGGGTAGGTTCTCAGGATACAATCAGGTGGTAGTGGAAGCACATGACATAATGAAGACTACCTTCACCACCAAGTGGGAAAATTTTACATAAAAAGGATGCATTTTGGCCTATTTGATGTATAAGAAACATTATAGAGAGATATGGAATTTGTATTTTAGGGAGTTGTTGGCAAGTGCATCATTATTTAATTGGATGACTTAATAATGTATTCAAAAGATAGAGTTAATCATGCAAACCATTTAGAAAGAGTATTTGATAGGTGTAGAAGGTATGGAGTATTTTTCAATCCAAAAAAGATAATATTTGAAGTTACTAAAGTAAAATTGTTAGGACATATCATCATTAAGGATAGGATCTCCATCGACCCATAACATGCTCAAGCCATTTCCAGGCTAACACATCCTAACAAAAAGGAGTTGAAGTCTTTCTTTGGTAAGATAAAATTTGTGATGAAATTCATTTTTAAATTTGTAAAAATATTCAATCCATTTAATTCCAATATTTAAAAAGACATCAAAATAGAATGAAAAATAGAAGCTAAGAAATATTTCCAAGACATGGAAACTTCCATTGCTCAAGCTCTAGTTTTGATCAGCCTATATTTCACTAAGGATTTCTAACTTTACTCATTTGCCTTAGAGCACACTATAATAGTTGTACTTATATAAAATTTAGATGACAATGAACATCTGATTTCCTTCATGATCACTAATCTAAAATATGTAGAGTAAAAATACTCAATTATATATATATATATATATATATATATATATATATATATATATATATATAATTGAGTATTTTTAATCTACATATTTTAGATTAGTTATCATGAAGGCAATCAGATGTTCATTGTCATCTAAATTTTATATAAGTACAACTATTATAGTGTGCTCTAAGTCAAATGAGTAAAGTTAGAAATCCTTAGTGAAATATAGGCTGATCAAAACTAGAGCTTGAGCAATGGAAGTTTCCATGTCTTGGAAATATTTCTTAGCTTCTATTTTTCATTCTATTTTGATGTCTTTTTAAAGCTTGGAATTAAATGAATTGAATATTTTTACAAATTTAAAAATGAATTTCATCACAAATTTTATCTTACCAAAGAAAGACTTCAACTCCTTTTTGTTAGGATGTGTTAGCCTGGAAATGGCTTGAGCATGTTATGGGTCGATGGAGATCCTATCCTTAATGATGATATGTCCTAACAATTTTCCTTTAGTAACTTCAAATATTATCTTATTTGGATTGAAAAATACTCTGTGTGTGTGTGTGTGTGTGTGTGTGTGTGTGTGTGTGTGTGTGTGTAATAATCAAATGTGTCAAGAAGATTAGGCAATATATTCCAAGTAATAAGATGTATGCCATCATCCTTGACCCAGTTGTCAAGTTGGCACTTGGCTAGAATAAATTGCATGAAAGAAGAGGCTTTGGATGATGAAATTATAAGATTTTAATCTTGAAATCAGACTATCCTATTAGTGTAGGTTTTATTTTCTTCACTTTATTTATATTATCCTACTTGATATATTCTAGATCACTTGAATTTTCCCTACACTTATAGGACATGATTGCTTAGATGTACACCTTACCATATTATTTTAGTTAGTGGTAATTACTACCCTTGACCAGTTTTCTATTGACTAGCTATTTTAGGTATGGAGGTTACCACTATTCTAGGTAGAGTTTACCTTTATTCTTAGAGGAGGTTACACATTCACCTCCTATATGTACATCACTTTCATTATTATATTACATCATATTTAGTTGGATCCATTTTATGTATTTTGTATTTTATCTCATTTTTATTCACAACTTGTAGTTTTATATGTGTGTGCTTGGTATTGCCTTCATGTAATTCACATCTCAGATTTCTCATTGGTGTACTCTTTGATTTAGTATATCCATAGTGTTCTCTAATATGGTATTAGAGTATCATTAGTATTAAGGATTGTCTAGTGTTTTCTATAAGTTTTTAAAGTCCTGAGATTTTTTAATTTTGAAAATTTAGGCAATCATGTGTCCTTCCATTTTCATTATCAAGAGTATTCTCTGCTAGTTTACTCTCTTTACATACAAGATTTTTTGAAGATTTATCAAGTCAATACTACCTTCCATCATTTTTTTTACTTTGTGCCCATAGACCTATAATTAATTGAAGTCTTTGGGGTTTGAAGGTTTAAACCTCCTCATTCACGGAGGATATATATATCCTCATTCATGTAGACTTGGATGACTGCTTTTCTGATCTACAAACCCTAGTTTGATGCCTCTAATAAAACATTAAGATTCTATAACTTGGATGACTTCTTATTGGCCCTTAGTGACCCTAGTTTGGCTCTAATAATGATATTTTGAAAATAGATCTACTAATGGTGTCTTTAAGCTTGTGGAAAGGGAATTTTTGTGTCATTTTTGACCTACTATTATCATTTTAATACTCCTTTACACCTGTTACAAGTTCCTCGTAGCCTGTTAATGGTGTTTTGAAGCCAAACCTATTATTGTAACTTTCAACATTCAAACATCAACTTGTTACTAGAACCCTAGGCCTTTAAGTGTACCATACATCTCTCTTTTATATTTTCATTGTAAAAAGGCTCCACATTACAATGGTAGCATACATATCTAAGGTAATATGAGTTTGTTGTTCTCCTTCCATTGGCCATCTCATAGACCTATGATTCTCTCCCATGATGGTGGCACCAAATTTACCTCTAATATGCCCTGAGTATTTCTCCTTTGTAGTGCCCTATCTTATCTATAAGCTAATTAAAAAACTCTTTTTCCCTAAACATAAGAAACCAAATAGTTGTTCTATTTAATATTTTTCTAGTATAAGCTATTTTTTTTTGGCCTTTTAAGTGGATTTTTTCAATTAAGATTCATATGTGAGTGGTAGGAGGATTGGTTAAAGACTTTGTATTTATTTGGAGAAGCTAGTGGCTCACTTATTATTCTAATGAGTGATTTGAAGGATAGGTCCACCTTATCCATATATTTTTTTTAAAGTTTTAGTGCAATTTTAATTAAATAGGCTTTTTTATGGAAAGTAATATTGTAATAAATTTTGATTGGTAGCTCAAAATTAAGCATTGTATTTTTAAAAATTTATATTTTTTCATTTAAGACACATTGGCTCTATTTATGTTATAAAATTCACTAAACTATAAAGTGCTAAAATCTAGGAGGTTAAGCATAATTTTAGGGGGTGTATAAATTACTGTGATTCTTTCTTTCTATATTTCCTAAATTATTTGAAAATAAACTCATATTATCTATAATGGATCTTAATTCAGTTGATTTTCTCACACCCTTCAACTATCATGAAATGAAGGCTTCCATGTCACTCACCTTGAGAAATAAGAAGCTCTACAAGATAACTATGGGTATGCAAATGGAAATGGCTATAGATAAATAAAAATGGTTTGACAAGTGTGATGATGCTTTTGGTTTTCTATGTATTTTTATGTCACGTGATCTTTGATTTCACATTGAATCAACCAAAACACCCAAGGAAGTATGGGATACCCTAGAGAAATGTTTTGGGAACTTGGATGAGATGAGAGGGCATGAACGGCAAAATGAGCTGATTAGTCTTAGCCCTAGTAATTTTTGACACACTTTAGGATTAATTCACCAAAATAAAATCATTGATATTAAAAATAAAAGAATGTAAAATTCATAAGAAGGATTCACAACTCATCCTTTACCTCCTTGAAAAACTTGGACCTAACTATTTTATTTTCATCTCCACCTTCCATGTAACCAAGAAATCACTTGGTACTTCATGGAATATGCCCTCCTTTGATGGGTTTGTTACTAAATTGACTCAAGAATAAGATAAACTAATTTAGATGGGTAAACTAAAGTTTAATAAACCACATGATCTAATTACAAGACATGACAACAAAAAGGTTTCAAAAGAGAAGAAAAAGAACTCTAATGATCATGAGAGAAAGAAGGATCAAACCACCACCAAAACAAAATTTGACACTTACTCTTCTAGTGTTAAATACAAAAAAGAGAGGGTCAAATGTGGGTATTACATGATAAACCATGATGAAAGTAAGTGTTTTAAAAATTAGATTTATCATCTCATGAATCTTCATGAGAAGAATAACATAGGTGTTCTTGATACTATCAAACCATCTTCATAAAATAACAAATCTAAGGAAAATGACAATGGAAAAAAGAACATGAAAGAATCAAGATAAGAGAAAATGAAGGGGAAAGCTCTAGTTGAAGTGGTACCTATTGACCAAATTTGACCCCAAGTCAAATTTAGCTATCCCCTCTAAATTCAAACTTGTCATGTGTTCATGTCATGCTTGTATGGTCCCTAAAAATATTCATTTGACCTTAATAGCATTTATTAAGGTTAGTATGGATCAAGATCCACCTTTTATTATCTTGGAGTAGTTCAATTTTGGTCCTAGACTCACTCGGTGCATTCGACACTTCTACCTTTGACCATCCTTTCTCAAGGCTCCTTTTGAATTTTTCACCTAAGTATCATCTTCCTTTTGCTTTCTCCACATGGCAGTCAGGTGCTTATTCAGCATAAACATGATCTTAGTTCAGTCTAATGTATCACTAGATTGAAATGTGGTGACCTAAGGCTATTCAAAGTTTATTCCCTTTTGGTTATAAATCCAAGTAGTTCCATTAACTAACTACATATTGAAGGGACCCACCATGTGGTTATAACAAGGAGGAGATGAAAATTTAAACATGGCACAATGATTCTTGTTAAAGTAAAAGTTTTATTGTTAGGGTTAGGAGTTGTGTCATTGGTCAAAATAAATCAGTTACCATATCTAATGACATGACAAAGGTAGTTTTGTAAACGAACACATAACACCATGATGTTTTTCCTAAGCATCATGGCCATCAAAGGAAAATGTGATTGTGTCATATCTAAGATCTAGAGGTTAAATATAGTCATGAGTTTAAGTCCTTCATTCATTTTTAATGGCATAATCATTAGAGAAAGTTTTAGGGATTTCTAATTGTCACGCCTGTGTGAAGCCGCTTCACCTATATATTCTAGGCTCATCCCATAAGGGGGGATATCAATTATTTTGTATTTTCTATCTTTAATAGACATTTTTAATAGTTTTAGGATAGAGGTAGTAGTAGCTAGAATTTTTCATTCTATAACCTTAACAAGTGCCCTTCAAAGGTAGTATTAAATGATTTGTAGTATGCCCTTTGAGGCCTTCTTTATTATGTTCTTTACCTAACTATGAAGAGGATGTGGTGTTTTATGTTAAATTGAGTGACGAATTCTTATTATTTGTTATTCAATTTTGATGATCCTATAATAGTTTGTACTATTTTAGAATTCAAGCTATTTCATGCAATCATATGTTAATGTCTTAAATATCTTGGTGCATCACCTTATTTTTATTTTAGTATTTTTGCATTTCCTTCTTTCCAATTTTCTCCCCCCAAGATCAAATCAAAGATATGGCTTATGAAATCCCAAAGTTTTCTGTATAGACCACAATTTAGTCTCACACCTATAAATCTTCCCATAGAGGATGTTTGACCTAGAGTGAGAGTTTTAGGCATCAATAATTTTTATTTTGTGACACACTTAGTGGGATTTTATGAACCAAATACCTATTATAGGGTCATAAATAGTGAATAATCCAAACCTACTAAAAACACCTATAAGAGCTCCAACTTTCTAGAATATCATAGGGTTTAGCACTGCTCAACAACAAAAAATGACTCTTCCAAGCCTATCAAGGAACTTCATATCATAGGCTAGTGGTAGCTTGCTTATTCCTCTAGTGTACATAGATACATGGGAACCAATTCCTATAAATTCCATAAATTCACTCCTTAAATTATTAGGAAAATATTTCAATATCATAGAAAATCATCTCTAAGATGTTGCAAATGTGTGTACTGTACACTATGTCAATCCATATAATGTAGCTTTAAGAATACTAACTAATTCCTTTAAGTCAAAATCTCTTCATTAGTATTGATATTTTCCACCCAATTCCATATCTACTTGGGATGACTTGGGAAATATATTCTTTGAATAGTTTAATGAGAAGGCAAACTGATCATCCCTCATACAACAACTGATAACTATCAAGAGGGACCCACAAGAAGCCATTATTGATTTTAATTAAAAATTTGAGAAGACATAGAAAAGGATTATAATAGATGCTTAGCCTCCCATGAGAATTTCCACCCTTTTATATCTAAAGGCCTTCAACTTAGATATTATTATCATGATCTAATTACTTAGAGGTCAAATGCTACCAGATGCTTATGATCTAGTAATAAGGGCCAAAAATAATTTAATAGATTTTGGAAAGTTTCATCCTTGGTCATAAATGTTGATGATTTTATAAATATTAATTCCACCATAAGAAGAAGTCCCAAGTAACTTGGGAGCATTGCTTTATATGTACATGTATATACCCACTTAAGCAAGCACATTTGCTTCATCCTCACTAGCCATAGAAATGAATGATATGAAGAGTATTATATAAAACTTGTCCAATGAGATAATAAATATCAAAACATATCAAGTTATTATTTTAAATCCCCATTTTAATATATAATAAGAAAAGAGAGCACCATACTAGTAGAACCAATATTAAGAGAGGAAAATGCCAAACCACTAAGTGCCAAACAATCAAACATGGCCTCTAAATCAAATGGTTACAATCCTTGATTCCCTACACATGGTATCACTAAATTAAAATAGAGAGATAATCACTAGATAAAATAACTTGGTAGATGACTCTAATTCATGGTTTTTCCCCTAAAATGATGCTTATAGACCCTAAAATTTCCCAAGGGGAAATCTACAATAGCAGGTTACCGAGCAATAGTGATAAATGAATGCACCTAATTTGGCCTAAGGCTACCAATATTTAGGGATCAATAAAGTATTCTTAATGGTATAAATTTAAGTAAATTACCTTGAAAAAAAAGAATAAATATCCCCAGAACACATGCTTTTCTCCTAGGTAGAAGGCAAAGATGTAGTATATGCAAGAAAAGTTCATGTGTATAGAGCTCTATAATTTTAATCAGAATACTATATTCACTCTAATAAAATATTATTTGAGAGCCCAAAAACTATTGAAAGGCCCAAAATTAATTTTGAGAAAATTCCAACACCTCAACCTCCACCTTTGGTGTATCTAAGGTGGAGAGAAATAGTGTAGAATAAGGTGGACTCAAAGAACCACTATGAAGGTCATACAACATGGTAGAGCAGATAAAAAAGGTTCCAACCAACATTTCCCTCTAAGAATTCTTATCCATACTTTATTTTAAGTCTCTTCTAAAAGATTCTTTGGAGGAACAAGAAAATACCACACTAGGACAATCGACCATAGAACCCCTATCAACAAAGGAAAAGAGACCAACATGAGTGTACAACCCTAGATACCATTCATATTCATCAATTTCAAAGAAGGTGTAAGAAAAAAAAATGCACTCTATTCTAATTAACATTTATTATGGGGAAAAAATATTACGCAACTCCATGATCAATTCTAATGCTAGCATAATAGTGATGCCCAAGTAGATATCAAATGCATTACAATTTTAGTATGAACCCTTAAATAAATGAGTAATGTAGTTGGATAAAAATAAGGTTCAAACCTTAACGATCATTAAGGATCTTCCCCTCACATTATACTCTTGTCTTAGCATTAATATATCACAATAAGTTATAGTGATAGATATCCCTCCTGTCTTTAAGCTATTCTTATCAAGAGATTTTACCACCAATATAGGTGGGTACCTATCATTGTACTGGTCCCATTTGATCTTGAGGACAAAATATGGTTCAAAATTAAAGGTGTTATTTGAGGCACTACATTATGAACACATATCAGAATAATCAATTATAAAATTTGAAGCAATTCACACGTCCTTATCTAAGATAGAGATGCACCATGTGGAGATGATTGAAGAGGAAAAAGTGGTAGACACTAGAAACACAGAGGTAGGAGTCCTTGTCAATAAATTAATTGACATTGATCCATTAGTTAACTTTGATGCCACTAGTCTTGAAACCTATGTAATCTATGATGAAGACTTAGTCATTTTTGATGATATATAGAGGTAGGAGGATTAGAGTAGAGGACATGAAAATGAGTCTAAATTTTGGACTCTACATTTTGACAAGTGTAAAATGGAAGACTAACTCTAGGGTGGACATCCTCTTAGTATCTCCATCTAGGAAAGAAACCCTTTGAACCTTCCAATTTTAGTTTGCCTACAAAAATAATGAATATGAATATGAGGCACTAGTCCATAGCCTCAACCTTACTAAATGAATGGGTATAAGGCAACTAAGAGTATTCAAGGATTTTAAATTAGTGGTGAGATAGGTTAGATGGGCAATGGCTATGAATAATGTGTGCATGAGGTCATACCACCATCAAATATGGGATTTTATTGAGACCTTAAATGCTTTAAATATTTATATCATCCCTAGGGCCACAAATGTATAAGTATATTGAATGATGATAATTGGCTCCCAATTTGACCTAGTAATTGACTTGTTCAGTAGTGAATAAGTTGTGTGAGTGATCATCACACCTACCTTTCCCAATAATGGATAGAATTAGAAATTATTATAAAATGATGCACAAATCACCATGTTCCTTTAGCAATCATGAAAATTAATGAGGAAATTACAAACAAAGATCAAAGAGGCCTATGGAGACCAAATCATGTAATTAAAAACCAAAAAAATACCAAGGGGCTCATCACCCTAGAAAACCTATTCAATTCTAATGATGCCAGGAATGAAAAATGAAAATTTTTCATAAACAAAAGAGACTATTATAAACTTGATGTCAGAGGTGGGAGAAAGTTGAAGGTGGGAAAAGAGGTTCCATAAAAGGATAAGGAGTAGTTGGTTTCCTTTTAAGATAAGTATGCAGGAGTCATCACATGGACCTATGATGACTTAAAACGGTATGACCATGAGGTCATTTAATACACCATAGACTTGGTGGAGGGAACCAAACCTATCTAGTAAAAGTAAAGGTTAATAAACTTAAAAATTGAATCCCACATGGATCAATAACTGAGGAAAATAATTAAATAAAAAATCATATACCTGATCAAACATTTGACTTGGGTATCCAATTTAGTTCTTAGGTGAAAGAAGAGTGGAGATATTAGCTAAGCATGGAATTCTAGGACTTGAATATGGCTTCCTTAAAAGATCACTACCTCTATTATATGTATTCTTTGGATATAATCAAGTATGGGTAAATAAGCAAGATCAACACAAAACCACTTTCACCATAAAGTAGGGAACCTTCACATATACAAAGATGCCTTTCAGAATTTTTAATCCCAAGGCTACATTCTAGTGAGTTATGGACATGGATTTTAAGGGAATAATCAATAGGATCATCCTCATCTATCTACATGACCCCACCATGTTTTTAAAAAAGAAGGAAGACCACTTAGATCATTTGGAGAAGGTTTTCTAAAGGTGCCAAGAATTTGGGGTGTCTCTAAACCCCAAAAAATGTGTCTTAAGATTCCCACAAGGTATGCTGATTGGGCATGTAATATCTAAAGAAGGAATCACCATTGATCTAGAAAGAGTACAAGCCATCAAAGACTTAGCTCTACTAGTGAATAATAAAGGGGTCTAGTCTTTCCTTGGGAAGATTAACTTTGTCAACAAATTCATATTTGACTTCATAAGATTAGTGAGGCAAATTATGTTGATGCTTAAGAAGGACCAGGCCTTTAAGTAGACACATAAAAGGAGAGTAACATTCTATAAAATCAAGGATTCAATATCCACTATGACTATACTAATCAACCCTAACTTTTCTAAGTATTTCATAATGTATGTCTATGAGAGTAAACATAGCCTAGTAATCTTGTTAACTCAAAAAGAAGAGGAAGGAGTAAATGAGCACCCAATCACATTTTACTCAAGAACATTGTGTAGGTACAAATTCAAATATAAATTTATAAATAAATAGAGTTTTTCCATTATCTAGGACCTCAAAAAGTTTAGGGACCTTGTGGTAGGTAGCAAAATAATAGTATACATGACACACTCCGATGTCTGTGAGTATATAATGGAAGGATAAATCATAGAGAAATAGGCCAATTAGATCCCCAAGATCCTAGAGTATGATGTCAAAGTGAGGATGATTAAGGTGATCAAAGGGAGAGGAATCTATGAATATTTATTCCAATACATAGATGTCTTGTAGGAAGAATAAGACACAATGGAGGTGGTTTTATTAAACCAATATGAGATTAACACGTATTGGGTTATCAACTAGATTTACTGCATGCAAAGTGGTTGATATCTTGATGGTCTCCCCATTCATAGAAGGTTTTTCTAATGATGACAAGGGGATAGTTATGTACTTGTCTAAGGAGTCTTATTCAAAATAAACTTTGATAGGGATCTGCTTTGATGTGTTGAAAAACACCAAGCTAAGAAAGTATTCTAAGATATGCATTTCACCCTATAGGTGGCCACTTCTTAGCAAAAACCACTATAACCAAGATCATGTACATGGGATACTACTAGTTGACCATGTTTGAGGACTACCATTAGGTAGTCAAAAAAATTTAGAAATGTTAGTTCTTTATAGGGAAGAGGAAAAAATTAGTGGCTGATGAAAACTTCTCAGAGTGGGGTTTATATTTCATTGAAATGAACAATCCCATCTCTAGTGCTAGCCACAAGTGGATACTTACAGCCACTAACTACTTCACTAGGTAGACTGAAGTAGCCCCTATGAGAGAGGTAACCAATAATATGATCCTTGACTTCTTTGAGAAACTCATAGTAAGGTTTAGCCCACCCAAAATGATCATCTTAGACAATGCAAAAGCCTTGCTTGGGTCTAATATTTTTGAGCTCACACTCTGAAATCATATCTTATTAAAGACTTCATCCAATTACTACCCACAAGGGAATGGATTGGAGTCAACAAATAATAACCTTATAGGGATAATAATAAAGATGGTTTCTAAAAAAAGAGTGGCATATGCAATTTTAATGACCCTATGGGTATTTTGCATCACTCCCAAGTAGATCCTAAAGACTTCCTCATATGAAATTGTTTATGAGAAGGAGGTAGTCATGCCTATATCATGAGATATCCCTAATGTATATCTTCTAAAATTTATTGAGATTGCATAAAATAGAGAGATGAAGGTTAGGCTCATAGAGATTCTTAGCCTCTAAGAAACATGATAACAAGGAAGCAATGAAAAAATCACTCGACAACAAGCATTCAAGTGGTGGTTTGACAAGAAAACATCAAACCCAAGATTTTAATTTGGGGATTTGGTTCTCAAGTATGATCAAAGGGACACAAATCTAGGCCAACATGTGAAGTTTGCTTGTTTATAGAGAGGGACATTCTACATCATCAATAATAAATAGGGAAATTATTTCAAGTTAAAAGATGAAGAGGGAAATGCATTAGAGATCCCTATTAACAGGATTAACTTAAAGCATTTAAGCTAGCTTACCTACCTCCCCCTTGTACATAGTTAGTTAGTTTCCCCTTTTGCTTGTGTGTTTCCTTTCTTAATTGCGTGTTTCCCTTAGTTTGTTTCCCTTTCCTTTGTTATTTCCTTTGAATAAGTGCAATTGGCATAAGTGGATCATCTCATTGCCATGTGTCCTTAACCTAGCTCTCCTAAATTTTAAGACATTCTATAAAATATGGTTATATACTCACTTCTCCTATCATTAATATTAGATGTTTCATATTGCATGATTCCCCATAAGGATTGTCATAAATCTCTTGTGAGTTACTCCTTGAGCATGTGTGTTTACCTTAACATTTATAGAGCACCCTAAATTAAAAATTTCCAAGATAATTATGCCGAAGAGAAATAGTGTACAAATACACCTCTCCTCATCTAGCTAAACACTTAGATGCATTGATATTTTTGAGAGTATTGAGAAATTAAGCAAAATATAAAGAGTAGAGAGAGATAAACCAAGAATTGTGAGATCTTATGAGTAGAATTTGTAAACCAAGTATCTTATTTCTGATATAGAGTGCCTTTGAAGAATAATTCTCAAGATGGAGACTTTTAATTCTTTGTCTGGGGGATAGAATCATCTAAGAAAACATAGAACCCATGGGTTGGGTAGTTAGAAAAACCTTCCCCCTCAAGATATAGTGAGAAAATACTATACTTCCATCACTACTTAGGCAATGGAGAAACTGTCAAACACCAAAAAAATGGCCAAATAGCATTGTAGAGACCACACATCATTCACTAATTTCATGGATGATATATTTGATACCAAGTTGGCCAAGAATCCTAAGATTTTAAGAGAGGCAACTCATACCCAAATGATTGAAAATATCTAGAGGAATGACTATAACTCATTTTGATCTAGAATGTGGAACTATACATTGGCCTAGCTCATGGTATCCTATGTTCACCCATGCCCAAAAATCATTGCCTTCTATGCAAAGAAATATGATGTTAACACTAGAATAATTGTGGAGAACACCCATTTAAGGGTAAAAATTAGTGCATATGCCATAAGGGAGATGATCTAGTTCCCAAGTGACCCCAAGGCCAAAGTATGCAACATGATGAGTCTTCAAGACATCTGGGACACCTAGGTCCATGACAAAGTATACTTCCTCAAATTCCTCCTTCAAATAAATCACATGAAAGTGCCTACTCTACCTATCCCCTTAAAAATATTCCCCATGAAGTACCTAACGGATTCCCTATCCATGTTGGCTTTAATCTTTGAGATGGACTCAGATACCAATGTCATTAATTTTTAATTAAGGGCACTCTTCTTCTTGACTATAGTCAACAAATGGGAGGTATACAAGATGGATTTTTCAAATTCCATCACCACCTCCATGAAGAATGAGATGGAAAACATTTCAACACTAGGTACCTTTCAGTATTCCTCTTTTCTCCTACATCTCGTTCTATTCTATCACTCCCAATTCTTCTTCACTTAATTCAAACTCAACTCCTCTAAAATAGGTATTATATCTAACATGGTGACCCCAATCATAGTATGGACCCATATTTTATCAATCACATAGGACTACTATGATTTCATGAAGCAATTTTTGTTACTAGTCCTTATTGACCTCAGTCAAGAGATGATTATAGATAGGGTGACAGACTCACAATTATCATGTCATACTAGTAATAAGGTTCTGGTTGACTAGATCTTTGAGATCCATTTTAAATTCATTCAAAAACATGAATTCAAGGATGAGTCATTTTGAATTATGAACTTACTAACATATATAACTTTGGCCTTGGAGTTATCCCACTAACTCAATGTAGTGAAATCCATGTATGGCATAAAAAAGAAGAAAAATGGCTTGTATGATATACCTTTAATAAGGGGAGGCATCATGGTGATGATAAGGT
Source organism: Torreya grandis (assembly GCA_037957365.1). Classification (NCBI taxonomy): domain Eukaryota; kingdom Viridiplantae; phylum Streptophyta; class Pinopsida; order Cupressales; family Taxaceae; genus Torreya; species Torreya grandis. The sequence continues at coordinate 1,027,343 of JARHVA010004559.1, read as the reverse complement.
AGTAAAATCACATGTTTACATCCAAACTCATGGATCTTGGCCTTGACCTAATTGATGATATATGGAACTATGATCTGGTTGGTTACATAGCTTTCTTGAAGACTGCTAGCCCACCCAATCACCTACACCAACCATAACTCAAGAAAATGAGGTCACCCATGGAGGATGACCATAAATATTACATGGATATATCTTAGATATAATTAGACACTCATAAGCTATGGGATTATTTCTTTGACATGGTCCATCTATTTGACCCTTCTAAGAACTTAATGAAGGGTCTAAGGACACAACTCACTTGAAGAGATTGGAGCCAAGAGAAAATAGCCACCTATGGGAAATATATACAAGAGATTGGAAATTCATACTCAAATTTTAATGATGAGGAAATGGATGAAAATTTTGAAAATATATGGCATGAGCATCATCTAGAAGAGGACCTAGCAAAAATAGGATTCTTTGTTAATGAAGAGGAGGAAGAAGAAGAAGAATAAGAAGGAGACACCCCTAATAGGGACGAGGGGGGCATGCCTCCAAAAAATGAAAAGGAAGTCTTATAGATCTTGAGGCCATCAAATTGGCCACCTCCTTTATGCCCATACCTCATAACCCCATAAAAACAACAAGCCTCTTTGGGGTATCTCTTAGTTGGGTCACCTCTACCTAAGTAGCCTAAAGTACTAGTATCCAACAATCTACTAGAACCCCCTTAAAATAAGGTATGATTTTTATGATCCCTTCTTTCCACCTCTACCTCATTTTTCACTCCCTCATCTCCTTTCATAGTCTTACCTTAGGTTTTGGTACTATCCACTACCTAGCTAATCACTTCCCTATTACCTCTCTCCTCTTTATCAACTCAGCTTACCACTGAGCTCACACCACTTTCCTCCATGATCCTAATCCCTTACCTTAAACCTTTTCTTACTCCTCCACCCTCATCATCTACATCATCTTTCTTCATGACACAATCACCCTCCACCCACTCCATAAGTTCCCACCTTTCTCTCCTTATACCCTCACCCTTCATCCACTCACCTTTGAAGGAACAACATCTGATGCTTCATAGCAGCAAGTGACCATTCCATTTTCACTAATTCAAGGACTCCCCTTAATAGGGGAAAACATTTAGTCACAAAAATAGTACCATCAATAGACAGACATGATGAGAAGGGTCTGAGAGGCTTGGATAGATAAAAATATGGGGAAATAGGACAAGTACCCAGTGGTGACTCATATGTGGTCATTCTATGACCCTAAACAATAATCCCTCATTATTGTATATATGGCCCCTCAGGTAGTTAGTTCTTAAGATTAGATGTAGCCAAGGGACTATGAAATATAAGATGTTAGCCTCAATATTAGCTAGGCTAGTACCACTAACTAGGTTAATATGATGAGGAAATGTATAAGTTTATGACTATAAACTACATCAAAGTGACCTGATAGCTAGAGAAGACCAAGGTAAAAGCTGTGGTTGACCACCTCAACATTTAGGCTAAATCTAAAGATGAAAAGTTCAATAAAGTGAGGTCTAACCTTAATATCCATGTCTATAATGATATTTTTAAGGTGGAAGCTAGGCTAAGGGAAACCATGGAGTCCAAGCTATAAGAGAATGAGATTGAATTGACACAGACCTATTAAAAGCTCTTAGATTCTAATTTAGCTTTTCAATAATTAAAATATAAGGCACAATAAAAATCCTTGATCAAGGATGAGGAAATTATACTACTAAATAATGACTTTGATTCCCATCTATAGACCACAAAAATCCTCCCTTTGGTTCAACAACAATATGCATCTTACTAGGAAAGAATCAAAGGTGTAGTCACAAATCTGAATCTAGTGCTCAAGTTCATTACAAACTCAGAAGACTTCAGCTCTAAAGTAAACATGTTCATTAACTAGGTCATTACCTTCATATCCCCCAAAGTCCCAGAGTCACATATTCTCATCTAAAAGATTTAAATTTCTCTAGATGAAATACTACAAGTAGTGGGGATGGTTGAGTGAAGGCAAGTGGTGGCAAAAGTCAATAAAATTCCAGGCTACTATAAGAAGCCACTAAGTGTAAGGCATTACTTAATGAATTAAAAAAATGTGTCTATGATAGTTAGGTTCATATTGAACAATTAGTATAATTAGGACTCCCTTCCCCCTTCTTAGTGTATAATAATGTCCTTCTTGAAGACCAAATCAAAGCACTGATAGAGTATAAATAGAATGACCTGACCATGTTCATGGCTCTCAGTCAATCACCTAGTGTCTTTAAAGTGGATAAGATATTTTTTTGACTTTCCCATCTAGAGTTTCAAATGATGGTGGTAGTTTAAGGTCTAAGGAGCATCCCCTTCAAGGATAATGTTGATCTAGATAGAGCCTTTGAGGCTCTTAATAAGAAGGCCTAGCCCAAGGAGGAAGAGTGGGCACCTTTAAAGGTGGTTCTTCAAAAAAATTAAGTTCACTAGACTTCCTCTTGTTTTGAAAATTTTTCCTTGACTAATCTATATACCAGAGTTTTTAGGTTTTCTTATCTATAGGTGGACACTCCTATAAGTCACTAGGAACTATGGATTGGGATCCACCTTTTGTTATTTTAGAGTAGTTTATGTTTAGTCCCAAACTTTATTAATGTTTTTAGCACTTATGCCTTCAACCATCCTTTCTTAGGTCGCCTTTTTAATTTTTTGCCTAAGTATCAACTTCCTTCTCCTCCCTTCACATAGCATCTAGGCACTTGTTCAACATAAAGAGGCTCTCTATTTACTCTAGTGTAGTGATATCTTGATAGGTGGTAACCTAGCACTATTCAAATCCCATTCCCTTTTGGTAAGAACTCCAAGTAGTATCATTAGCTAACTACATGTGAAAGGGACACACCATGTGGTTATAACAAGGAGGAGATGATCCTTTCTACATGGTGCCATGATGCTTATCAAAGTAAAAGTTTTACTATCAGGACTAGAAGTTGCACCATTGGTTAAAATAAATCGATTCCCATCTCTAACAACATAATAGAGGTAGTTTTTTTAATGAATGCATGGCACCATGATGATTCTCCTAAGCATTATGACCATCATAGTATGATGTGATTGTGTTGTATCTAAGATCTAGAGGTTAACTACACTCATGATCCTAAGTCCTTCATTTAGTTGTAATGGAATCATCATTAGTGTGAGTTCTAAATATTTCTAATTGTCACTCCCACAAGAAGCCACTTCGCTTATATATTTTGGGCTCATCCCTTAAAGGAGATTATCAATTATTTTGTATTTGTTATTTTAGATAATAGACATTTGTAATAGTTTTAGGTTAGAGGTAGTAGTAGCTAGCATTTTTCATTCTACAACTTTAATAGGTGCCCTTCATGGGTAGTATTGAATGATTTATACTATGCCCTTTGAGGCCTTCTATATTCTATTCTCTACTTAACTATGAAGAGGATGTGTTGTTCTATGTGAAATTGAGTGAAGAATTTTTATTGTTTGTAATTTTATTTCTATGCTCCTATAGTATTGATTCTATCTACACAATAGACTTTAATTCATGCTTTATGCTCCTTTAATATCTTTTAGTGTTCAATAATTCAAGCTATTTCATGAAATCATACATTAATGTCTTAAAGATCTTGGCACATTACCTTAATTTTATTTTAGTATTTTTTGCATTTCCTTATTTCCCATTTTCTCCCCCCACACCAACATAAAATTGAAGATCTAGCTTATAAAATACTATAGGTTGATTTATAGACTGAAATTCAATCCCAGACCTATAAATCTTCCCATATAGGCTATTTAACCTAGAGTGAGAGTTTTAGGCATCAACAGTTAGTTTTAAAAAATTAAGGTAAAGTCATCTTGAGGTCATATAGTGGTTATTGGGGTATCATTGAAAGATAAAACATGGTTAAGGTGTGTCATAGGTTATTATGCATTCATAAATGTCATTTCATGTCTAAACATCTTCTAATAATGTTTCATAAAGTTTTGGAATGTTGGAAGACCATTTGATAACTTGAAGGGGTTAAAAATACAATAAAATGTGATTTTTGGCTAACTTTGATGTTTTTAAAATTTAAAAAACTTAAAAATATATACTATACCCTTTATAAATATCTTGGATTAGTTACTAAACTACCACATCCTTTAAATTTTTAGAAAAGTTCAGTTTCTTGGAGTTCAATACCACTTTGAAGAGTTAGAGGAAGTTGTACATGTACAAAAATTTTGAAGTCATGCAAGTGAAAACATGGAAGATGTGTCTATTGGTACTATACATGCTATAAAAATATTATAAGGAATATTTAGATCCAAAAATTGCATAAAGTTACTTCTTTCTTTCATCAACTCTTTCACATGCTCAAATAGGCAGAATTGAAGTAGATGGTACGGCTAGGAGAGAGAAGGTGAAAGCCTAAAAATTTGGGAATTGATTGTACTTTTGGTTAGATTAAAACTTTGGGCATTGGTTCATGGATTCATCTTATTATATTTATGAATAATCACTAAGAATTTAAGGGTCTAAAATATGCTAGTCAATTGTGATAGGGTCTTATTGAGATTTATAGAATAAATTGTGAAATATTATCTACATGAAACCAGTTAAAATATATTATAATACATTTTTATATGCCTAAAAATCATCCAACCATATTATTATCATATGTGGATGTATTTTTGGCATGAAAAATGGCTCTTGTACACTATTTACAAATGATTATCTTTTTCTGTGTTTCTATGGTTCTCCAGGTGGTCTGATATGCTTGAATGGTTATTCATGGTCCTCTATCACCCTCTCATTTAATTCATAGTCTCTTGATTATCCTAACATTCTGTACAAGTTTTAATAATGATCACTTCTCCTTTCACTTTTGAGGGTTGTGTGTTTTTTGTGTTGGTATAGTAGAAGTTTGTAAGTTTCTGAAAGATTCATGTTGTCAATATCAATGGAGGCTCTCAAAGAATAATATCATATATAATTAATACAATTGGTTTTAATAAGTCACAAACTATGAAAGTCTCCAAGTAACTAAATCCAAGTGAAGATTGGGTTTACAATGCCTAATACACAGTCACCCACAGGTTTTTGTGGTATGATAGTAGATATACATTTGTAAATTGTGTTTGAAAGGTTAATAGTATTTAAGGTATAAATAAGGAACCCTTAAAATTAGTATGACACTTTAGATATCATAGCGTGACTTAATAAGGCCCAATTCAAAGAATACATAGTCAACTCCTCTCAATATGCTCCTACAACTGCTAGGAGAAAGATTGATCATGAAAAATGATGTTTCAAAGAGTTTGGAGCCTTAAGGAATTGACAAAGGTGTCTAAAACTCTCAACATGATGGTAGAGTATTTTATAGGATTTGACATTGGTTTTGGAGTTTGGAAATGGGCCTAATTCAAAGTTATTTATATTCAACTCCTTTAAATAAAAACCTACATCTAAACTAACTAGAGGACTTGTTTTGAAATAGTGGATGGTAGTATGGAGAGCATAATGTTCCAAAGAGTCAAGGAAGTTTTTAGTCAACTAGGGGAACATCAAGAGTTTGAGGAGATTCAATGATGGAAATAGGCACCTAGATCAGTAAGTTATAAATCATAGCCACCTTGTCTATGCAAATTCACTTCTAGGTTTATCTACAAATTAAATTTCTCCCTAACTTAAATAGTAAAAATAGAGGTTAAAGATTTCAATATGGAAATAATATTTTCTTGAAAAACCAAGACTTTGGACCTAGTTAAAAATGCATATGTATAGAAACACAAACCTATAATTCTATTTAGATAACTTAAGGTCTTCAAAATTTATACAATGGTGTTTTTTTGTGATTTGAAGAATATAAATGAGTTTAAGTTCTGAGGACATTGAAAATAAAAGGATCTAAATAGGTGTTTCAAATCCCAAATGACCTCTCTTGGCCTTGATGCACACACAAACAAACCTCATTACTTACAGGTCTACAAAGTGACTAAGGAATCCCAAAGTTGAGAGAGTGATTTGTGTGGGTGTTTAGAGTTAGAAAAGAGGACCAAATTTATTAGTCCATTGAGAAACAAAAGGGATCTAAAGAGGGTAATAGAGTAAAGGTTATAAGTAGGGGTCTTAAGATAATTGCCTACACATCAGTCCAAGCATAAATATAACTAACCATTCAAGAAGAAGGATCAAATTGGGAGAGTATAGGTATATGGAGGTATTTCAGGGAGAGTATGATGTTTTATGTGATTGAAACATGTTAACAGTGGTCCATTAAACCATCATACTGCAAAAATAAGATAACAAATAAGTTTGACAACCCTTTTCACTCCTACACAATCTTAAGTTCATACATAAGCCTGTATAAGCAAATAGTTGAAAGAGTGGTCAGAGGGATTAAGTCTAATATCAAGGTTTTTTCATGATTAAATAAAAATGTATAACACCACTCTCAAATACAATCAACAAACAAAGACAAACACAAACCCTATTCTCTACCTACAATCTTAATGACATGACAAAGACTTGTTTTGTACAATCAATCCTAAGAAATAGAGTGAGTTGAAACATTACAAAAATTGATGAGATGGATACAGACTTGAAAAAACATTCTAAGATGTCATAGATCCTTGATAGGGAATGAACATGGGAGAAAATAATGAGTTAGGGTATGGTAGTCATGTTAGATTATAAACCATAGGCTTGAGAAAGTGGGGTGTAATAGAGTTTGGTGAAACATATTAATAAGATAGACATTTTTAGAGGTATAGGTATACATCTAAAACCCCATTGAGGTTATTGGAACTCAAACTAAGCTCAACACATGTATTAATAGACCTCATTTTCTCTTAGACCCCCCATAATGCCTTACTTCTACCTGAGAGGCTAAATTGTTTTTATTGGTATGGAACACAGGAGATTCATGGGACCTTGTGATTATAGATAAATTTTGGAACCCTAATCTACTTAAAATTTGTGAATTTTTTTAGAGGATTCATATGTATAAATTTATGAATCATCACTAAGAATTTAAAGTACTTTCAAGCTACCTAGGAGAGTCATAATGAATAGTTTATATATATGGACCTCAAAATAACATCTAATGACATAAATTTCTCCTAAAAACTATTAGGGCTTATTATATACTCCAAGTGGCTCACCCACATGTACTTCACTTGTATGGACTATTGTATAAACTACCTACAATACCCTATTTTTATGTTTTTTAGGTGTTCTAAGAAGGTGAAAGATTATCAATCTTGGTATGAGGTCATTTGGGAATTTTCCTAACTATTTAAATCAATAAATTTGATTAGGAACCCCTTTAAGTGACAAAACGTAGTCCAAATAGGCTTATGTAGGGCTTATTTTTTGGCCATTTCATGGTTTGGCTAGGAGCACATTGTTTTAGAAGCCCAAATTTGACATGGAGTTTGGTGTTAGCATGGGTAAAGTGAATCACACATTTTTTAGATGTTTCAAAAGTGCAAGAGTAGTTTATAGATAGAATTCACTTTCTAGGGCTAGCGGCCTAATTAGGCCTAATTGGTAGAAGAGATAGGTAGACAAGGTTGAATTCCACTTGACCTCAACTCTTGAAATTTTACATGGAAATTTAAGGGCAATAGGATCTTAAAATATTCCTTTATTCTTTAAATATACTCCATATAATTTACACACAAGGATAAAAAAAGAAAAAAAAGAAAAGGCTACAAGGAATGAGGCCTAATTGAGGCTTTTGGTAGAGAGTGACTTGTTGGGGCTAGTTTGAGGCTTAATAATTAATTTATTCAAGTATAATATGATGTCAATAGTCCATATATGAAATTTGGATTATCTAGAGTAATTAAAACCAAGTTTTGACACCTATTACAAAATAGGCCTAAGGAGATGAAGAACCTTCTAGACACCTTGCAAGAGAATGAGGTGATGTGTTAAGGAGAACCTATTGGATTAAGTTGAAAGGTATCAATATTAGAGGAAACATTAATTATAAACTAATTTTATCACCAATAAGGCCACTTGTCCTTCAACATGTCTAAAATAAAGAGAGTTTTAAGAAGTTAGTCAAGGTGTCAAACATGCATTTCAACCTCCCACACCACTTACAGAGCTAGATCATTTAAAGAGGAGTTACACATGGATTTACAAGTTTGTTATGACTATTACATTAATCTTCTTATTTTAACTTAAATTACACTTATGTATCTTCTCTCTCTTTCAAACTTCTTTTCTTCTCTCACACTTGTGATATATATTGAGCCACTTTGGGTTGGAAATATATCCTCCACATGAATATGGAGAATCCCTACTCATTTTCAGCCTTGAAGCAATAAATAATTATCTGGTTTACCTTATCTAGTTTAGCTAGTTTACATTATCCAATGTGTATGTTAATTTAATTGATCTTTCTAAGTGATAGTTTCTCTTCTTTAGTATGTTGTACTTACATCCATATTAAACTTTAAAAGTTTGTTTCAAGTCTCTTTAAGTGTTCTATTGTATTTTTCATGAGTTTTGTGAGTTGTCTCTTCACAAGTGTCAAGTCATGACCTTGGGTCGAGTCCTCCTAGCTTAGGTTGGCTTCACAAACCTCCTTGAGAAATATCAATGGAAGTGAAATTTTGGAGTAGTGGCATATGTATATTAGGCTTGTGTTTGAAGTGTAATTATAGTTGATTATCAGTGGTCAAGTTAAAATTGGTGCATCACCTTATAAGGATATATTTATTTCATGTTCTCTCTATCTATTTTCATTCAAGTAAGCAAGTAGTGTAGGTGATAAGTGATCAAAGACATATCTAGGGAGCAAGCACTTAAACCTAGAGATTTACCTCTTTTATAGGCAACCCATAGGACTAGAGGTAATATAATGTTCAACTCAATATAGAGAATTCTTGAACAACCTCTCTAGGGTAAAATATTGAGTGATAATAGTTTTGGAATGCTCGATGGGATTTAAAGTCCAAAGAGTGGAAGAAATATTTGGTGTGTTATTTTACCTATCAGATTTGGGAAGCATTTAAGAAACACCAATGGTGACTTTGAATGCAATAATCTAGTTATAATCAACCTAGGTACTTATTATGAAATATTTTTCTAACATCTTATGTGTTTATTTGACTAAGGAAGTTGGTATTGCTAAACATAATGAGAGTTTCCACTATAAACCCTCTTAACAACCTTGTCATGACCCACATTATGTCTCTCCATATCCATATAAATATTTTTATCAACCCTATGAGTCATGATAGTCCTATGGTCAATCTACTCCCCCCTTATATGATCATTATGTTACCAGGTAGTCCTATAAAGAATCACATGAAGAAGATTGTCAAGAAGAGTAATAATAAGTGTCTTTATATCCATCTCAACCTGATTCCCATCAACCTTATCATTAGGAGTCAGATGATACCATTGATCTAGAATAAATATATTATAAAGTAAGACTTGAGCTCTTATAAGTTAAAGTTAGTCAACTAACTCAAAAAAATTATTCTCACCAAAATCCCCACTATTTCCCTTCTCCTCCTACTTCAATTCCACCTCAATCCAAATCCTTATTAGCACTCATGTCAAATTTGTTAAAATAATAAAAAGTGATATAAAAATGGGATAAGGAACTTGATGTGATCCCTATTAATCTCATATAAAAGTTGATAGATTTAGTTTAATTATTTATGAATAAGTGGAGGTTAGTAGAAGAGGAAGCCAACTATGTCATCAATGATGATTTGCATGAAATGAGATGCTATATCCAATAGTCAATAGATATGATGTAAAGGTGGGAAAACCAAGAGGTTGAGGACCAACTTACAGTTGTTGAAGATCCTTAAGAAGGCTATGAGTAAAGTGAAACTCTTTTTGAAAAAACATGTCTCTTTCATTGACCAATCCAACATATCATTTCCCATGAGTTATTTAAAGAAGCCTCTATTATCAATCCCATTCATGAGCCTTCCATCACACCTCATACTCCCTCTCCAACCCATGAAATTTTTCACCACACTCTCACCTCATCACTTCTTGAAGGAGAACCCATCTTATGAGAGATTAGTGAAGAAGAGTAACCCAAAGTTATAGGTGATCAAGAAGATGACTCAAGTGTTTATGATTAAGAATTCATTATAGGTACCCCCTTGATGAAAATAAGAAAAATTTAACATTATTGAGTGAATAAAAATAAAATATTGATGATGTTACAGATACTACTGAAGATTTTTATAAAGGCATGGAAGAAGGAGCTTTAAATAAGGACATCACATCAACTGAGTTAGGTGAGTTTCATGAGCATGATCAAGAAGTTAAATTTGAAAATAAAATAGAAAATGAAGTTTTTGTTGATTCCATGAATCAAGATGATATGTGGTTTAAGTATAATGACATATGTGATGAGTTTTAAGGATTTAAAAATTCTACACACCCTAATGGTCAAGTTGAAGACACTCTTGAAGTTGCCTTGGATATTGATGATGTGCTCCCAAAAGAATATCTTATGACATATAAACTTGTTAAATTGGAAACCATATTTGAAGTTAAAGAATCCTAAAGTAAATAATATGAATTTGAATAAGTTGTGTGTCTTGAAAATAAGCAAGACAAATATGATTGGTAGCATCATGTTGAGCTTCTCCAAAATCTTGAAAGTCTTTGCAAGATTGAAGTTCATGTGCACAAAGAGATTGAACAAGATGCCTTCATGGAAGAAAATGATGAAGATTAGATGGAGTATGCTAAGATACTTGAAGATCTTGATGAGATAGTAGATCATAAGAGGTCTAAAGATTTTCTTGAAGATGCTTTACTTCTTGATAGACAACATGACAAACTCCATAACACCAAGATAGAGGTTGACCCTATAAGTTAAGAAGTGATTATGATTGAGACAAGTCCAAACACTAAGATATTTCATGAAAAAGTTTTTGAAATTTAAGAAGAGTTCACCTTCATAGGTGACATGTTTACAGCTTTCATCATTACATTTTAAGACATGCTAAGAAGATTACAAAGTGTGAAGGAGTTGAAGACTTCAATACCAAGACTTAAGAGGCAACTTGCCTCATTCCTTCTTCCTTATTATGGATCTAAATATGTTTCAAAATTCCCTTTTGATATAGGAGGAAGAGTTTTCTTTTAGGTTATTTTTTATATAGTCTTGTTGGTTTAATTTGTCTTTGTGTTTCCTAAGTGCTTAAGAACACATGTGTGTGTCTTATTTTGATTGTGTCTTGTTGTATTTGTTTTTTTATGTGTTGTGTAGGTAATAAATTTGTTGAGTCAATTTAAAGGTTTTTCAAGGTCTGAAATTGAGTGTAAGGGACCCTATTTCCCAATAGACATAAAAGCATACAGGGCCTACTAGTATTGCAAGCATGCCACCCCTATGAATCACCAAGAATGTTGACCAAATTTGACCCCAAGTTAAATTTTGCCATCCCATCCAAATTCAAACTTTTCATGTCTTCATGTAATTCTTGTATAGTCCATATAAATCTTCATTTGACCTTGTGAGCATTTATTAAGGTTAGTTTGAATAAATTAAGGTAAAGTCATCTTGAGGTCATATAGTGGTTTAGGGGTGTCATTGAGAGATAAAACATGGTCAAGGTGTGTCATTGGTAATTATGGGTTTATAAATGTCATTTAATGTCTAAAACATCTTATAACAATGTTTCATAAAATTTTAGAATGTTAGAAGACCATTTTCTAACTTGAAGGGGTTGAAAATGCATTCAAATGTGATTTTTGGATAAATTTGATGTTTTTAAATGTTTAAATACTTAAAAATCCATAATAAACCATTTAAAAAGACTTTGGAGTAGTTACTCAACTACCACAACTATCATCTTGTTAGAAAAGCTTAGTTTCTTAAAGTTCAATGACACTTTCAAGAGTTAAAGGAAGTTATACAAACATGTTGAAGTCATTTGAAAGTGAAAATGTTTTAGAGGTGTTATTTAGTCTTATAAATTTTATAAAAAGGATTTAAAGGAAGATTTATATCCAATAATTAAATAAATTTACTTCTTTCCTTCATTGACTATTTCACATGCTCATTTAGGCAAAATTGAAGAAAATGGTGTAGCCAAGAGAGAGAAGGTGAAAATTTAAAAATTTGGGAATTTATTATAGTATTGGTTAGATTCAAACTTTGGGAATTATTTCTTAGATTCATCTTCTTATATTTATGAACAATCTCTAAGAAGCTAAGGATCTAAAATCTACTAATCAACCATGATAGGGGTCTTTATGAGATTTCTAAAACAAATTATGAAATCTTATATGCATGAAACTAGTTGGAATAGATTATAATACATCTATATATGACTCAAAATCATCCAACCATCTTATTTTCATGTGTGGATGTCCTTTTGGAATGGAAAATGGATTTTATACACTATTTACAAATTACTATCATTTTCTGTGTTTATATAGTTTTCTAGGTAGTCTGATATACTTGAAAGGTTATTCATGGTCCCATAACACAATATAATTCAATTCATAGTCTCTTTATCATCCTAACATTATATACAAGTTTCAAGAATGATCACTTCTCCTTTCACTTTTGAGGATTGTGTGTTTTCTATGTTAACATAGTAGAGGTCTACAAGTTTCTAAGAGATTCATATTGTCAATATCAATGGAGGTTCTTAAATCATAATATAACTGATAATGAATCCAAGTGGTTTTAATAAGTGATGAACTATGAAATTCTCTAAGTACCTAGATCCAAGTGAAGACTAGGTGCACAATGTCTAATACACAATCACTTACAAGTTTCTATGGTATGACAGTAGATATACATTTGTAAACTATGTTTTAAAGGTTAATAATATTGGAGAAATTAATAAGTATCCCCATATATGAGTGTGATAATATATATATCATGGAGTGACTTAAAAAGGTCCAACTCTAAGAATACCCATTCAATTCCTCTCATATATGCACCTACAATTTCTGGGAGAAGGATTGATCATGAACAATGATGTTCCAAAGAGTTTGGAGCATCAAGGCATTGGGATAGGTGTATAAAACTCTCAACATGATTTTAGAGTCTTTGATAATTTTTGACATTGTTTTTGGTGTTTGAAAATGGGCCTAATTCAAGGTCATATATAGTCAACTCCTTCAAATACATACCTACAACCAACCTAACTATAGGACATGTTTTGAAATATTGGATGGTAGTATGGAGAACACAAGGTTCAAAGAGTCGAGGAAGTTTTTAGTTAATTAAGGGCACATCAAGATCTTGAAGATATTCAATGATAGAAATAGGCTCCTAGATCACTAAGTTAGTAATCACAACCACCTTGCATATGCATAGTCAATTCTAGGTCTATCTAAAAGTTAAAGTTCTCTTTACCTTAAATAGTGAATATAGAGGTTAAAGAGTTAAATATGGAAAAAATATTTTATTAAAACACCAATACTTCAGACCTAGTTACAAATGCTTATCTATAGTAACATAGGCCTGTAAGTCTATTTAGATTACTTAGGGTCTTCAAGCTTTATATAGTGGTGTTTTTTTTGTGATTTTAAGAATAAAATTGAGCTGAAGTTCTTATTCCATTGAAAATAAAAGTCTCTAAATATGGGTCATAGAGCCTAAATGGTCTATCTTGGCCTTGATGCACACATAGGTAATCCTAATTACTTATAGGTCTACAAAGTGACTAAGGACACCCAAATTTGAGAGAGTGATTTGTGTGGGTGTTTATAGTTATAAAAGAGGAATTAGGTTCTTAAGATATTGAGAAAAAATTTGCTCTAAATAGGGGAATAGAGTAAAGTTTATAAGTAGGGGTCCTAAGATAATTGCCTACACAACAGTCCAAACATAAATTTGCCTGCCTAATCAAGAAGAACTTCTAAATTATGAGAGTAGATGTATATGGATGTATCTAAGGGAGAATATGATGTTTTATGTGATTGAAACATGTTAAAATTGGTACATCAAACAATCATACTCCAATAGTAAGAAAATAAACAAGTTTGACAACCCTATTCACTCATGCACAATCTTAAGTACATACACAGGATCAAATAAGAAAATAGTTTAAATAATGGTCAGAAGGATTAAGTATAATAACAAGGTTTTTTCTTGATTAATTAAAGATTGATAACACCAATCTCAGATACAATCAAAAAACAAATACAAACATAGACCCTGTTCTCTACCTATAGTCCTAAAGACATGACACAAACTTGTTTTGTATAGTCAGTCTTAATAAATGCAATGAGTTGAAATGTTGGAAAGCTTGATGATATGGAGATAAAATATATATATAGATATAGGATATCATATACCCTTGAAATATAATTAATATGGGAGAAAACAGTTAGGATATGGTAGTCATATTGGATTGCAAACCCTAGGCTTGAGCAAGTGGGGTGTAAGAGAGTTTAGTGAAATATGATGATAATATAGACATTTTCAAAGGTATAGGTGGACATATTAGACCCAATTTAGTCAATTTTAACTTAAAATAATCTCAATATATATATAAATAGATCATGTTTTCTTTAGACCCCTAGAATGCCTTACTTCTACTTGAGAGGCTAAATTATTTTGGTTGGTATGAAACATGGGATATACATGGGACCTTGTGATGATAAGGAAAGTTTAGAACCCTAATTTACTTAAAATTTGTGAAATTTATTTGAGTATTCATATGACCAACTTTAAGAATCATCACTAAGAAATTGAAGTGATTTTAGGCTATCTAGGAGAGTCATAATGATTAGTTTATAGAGATGGACCTCAAAAGAATATATGATGACACAACTTACTCATAAAACCTATTTGATGTTGTTATAGACTCCAATTAGATTACCCACATGTACTTCACTTGTATGGACTATTTTATAGACTATAGACATCTAAAATTTGTCACCAATGGCTTTATACCTAACTTTAGAATAATGCTTACCAACATCTAAAAATATAGCCTAAGAATCTCTAAGAGTCTCAAATTTGGCTTCATAACCATGTAAATAAATCAATTTGGTCTATAAATCAATTAAATTAAACAAATTCACAAATAATATAATTTATATTCTTGAAAATGTTCAAAATGCCTAACAAGGATTAATTAACTTGAAAATCAAATCCAAATCCTAATTGAATTCATCCATAAGCAAATAAATAAATTATCAAAAAGGAAAATTCAATAAATATCCTAAAGAGCATCTTAGAAGCTAATCATAACCTTTTATGAGTTGTCTAAAAATAAAATATCTAAAATCACACCTATTCATGCTAATCATGAGATTTTGGACACCTTTTAGCCCTACTAAGGTTAACTAAGCCAACCAAGGTTAAGATTTAACCCATTCTAAGTCATTTCAAAGCCTATAAAAGTAAGCCTATAGCTCTTAATTTGGAGAGCTTGTAACATAGTAGAATTATAATGTAGGATTTGATTCATCAAACAAATGCATAGTGTTATAATGCCAAAATTGAGGTAAGCCATCAAGTATTAACATGGTGCCAAGAGGATATGGAGATAGCCAAGCCTCATTGATGAAGATCTCTTGAGCACAATTTGAGCAAGCTAACGAAGAAGCCTTTTGGATCAATCAAGGATTTGGTAAGGAATTTATATTTATTTTTAAGTTATCATTCCTTTCCATTTTTATTTGTGTTTTCAATTTATTTATTCATCAATTTCCCTCATGATCTAGGCCTAGAGATGTTAGCTTGTTTAGTGTTTTGATTTCATTATTTTTGGAACTAACACCATACTAACCTCCTCTCTTGAGTCAAATTCCTAGATCCTAGATGGCATGCCCAGTGGGACCCAATGCATCCCACATAGAAAAGAGATCATTATGTAGATTTTAAATCTTCATTTGGATGCTTAAAGCTCTCTAAAATTGATTTTCTAACCTTATTTTCACTAGATTTCAATTTTGTTAAATTCTTAGGTTTACACAGTGATTGTTGATGATCAGCTAAAACCACCAATGGTTAGACCCTAATCACTGATGATTCTTCCTAACTACCAGTAAATTTGTGTAATCACCAATAGTTAGGTTGTAGGGGAGAAATATACCTAAATCTTACATTTGATTTTTTTTGTTATCTCATTCATGGATTTCTAAGTTTCAAGATCACTTATATGTCATTTGTAAACTTAACCTTATAGGTTTTATTGATTTTTTCACTAACCAAGTCTAATCTAATGTGTTTTCTCATTTGTGGTTTTGCCTTCAGGTCCACAGGTATTTATCAATAGTTTTTATCAATCGATAATGATTCTACTTAACTACTGATGGTTATCTCTTAACTATAATGATGGTTGCCTTAAAACCACTAATGGTTGTCAGTGATTGCTGATGGTCACTATGTCAGATTTATAATAAAACTTGAGAGATTAAAAAAACATCATTTCTTAATAATATAAAGTGATTCAAAGTAGGGGAACACGCTCTTGTTTTTGTAGGGTCAAGGTAGATATTAAACATAAATTTTCATGCTTAAATGGTTTCTAACATTTAAATTTGGTGTTTAAAATGAATTAGGACAATATTATACATTTGGACTTAAGGGATTAAAATGAATGTGGTTGTGTTTTTTCTTACTTTGTGGTTATGCAATCTCTTTCAAATTTGTCAATATCCCAATGGGCCACAAACCTAACCAAAACATTTCAATTGGTGCCTAATAAGGAACCTAATAAAATTTTAACATGTTATCAATCTTGATCACATCATCTTTTTGGTATCTAAAAGTAACTTACTTCATTTTTAATGCCTTAGATGTTTTTCAATGTTTTAGCAAGTTTTCATCAAATCCAAGGGGCCAAAATTCATAACACATTTCAATTTTGTTCCCTTAAAATGAACATTAACAACATGTAGTTTTCATGATTTTGAGCATGTTCACTTTTATTCCATTCTTGTTTGGTTATTGTTTGTTTCAAAAAAAGTATAGCATGTGTATACTCTCCCCCCATCCCCTACAGGGAACTCACAGGATTAAAATCACCTTTCTATTGCATTTTAGTGCCTAGTCTAAGGAATAAAAAGGAATTTTCCTAGGCTCTCCCCAATATCACATAGTATTGGGTGATCTAAAAGCAACCCTAAAGTCTTTCTACTTGTCTTTTATTTTCATGCATCTTGGCTTGTGAAGGGGATGTCATTACCTCTCACAAGTTCTTTAGGGAAGCATTGACCTAGGGATTCATCTCTTGGTAATGTTTCAACCCCTCTCCATGGCAGGGTATACAAATTGGGATTGCCCCATTGGGATGATGGTTTGAGTGGTTAAACCTTCTATGTTAGTTGTTGGTTAGGCCTAGGATGTATGATCGATATGGACATCACACTACATTAAGCAATTGATGGATGTAGTGGTTGTGAAAAGGACAAGACCTTTTCACAACAATTTGGTTAACATGGAATAAATTGATGTGATGCTTCTCTTGTGTGCATATGTGAAAGTGTGTACACATGGGATCAATCTATATTTTTGAAAACTTATAGGTTTTAGTCAACCCACTTTGCCACACCTTGATAGGATTTTAAGATGATATACTTAGTTGTATTTTTTCATTTTATTTCTTGGTGTGTTATAACTACATTTTTTATTTAAACCATCTCATTAATAAGTCTTGTGTCCAAAATAACTCCATTGTTTAAGGAGGTGTTATGATATCCATTTGACACCTTGATTTAAACTTAAAACAAATTGTGTCAAGATATTATGAATATAACTTGATTAAGATGGGAACCATTATGCTACCAAATCATTTCAAATATTGTGATTTTAAAGTTTTTAAACACTAACCATTGTCACATCTTTTGGGAGTGATAACATCATTACCCTTCTTAAATTATTTCAAAAGACCTGTCTTATCTTGTGTCTCAATTATCATTATTTAAACCAATCATTTGAGCCTTGTTGGATCTTTGTTTAGCATAGTCACATTTTTCAAATTCACCTAGCTTGTTGGTCATCAGAATCCTAGTTTCCCTTAGTTGAGTCTTTGATTAAATTTTCCAAGTTTGGATTCAAACATTTATTGATTTTGGTTTAGGCATTGACATGTAGGGGCCAATACATAGATTTTTATATTTTGGGTTTCATAACTTAGGTTAATCCATTACTCAAGTTTGGAGACTTTATTATTTATGACTTTGTTTTATAGAATTAGTCCATATTCAAAGTGCCTTTTGTTTAGTGATTTTCACCAATCAGATCATGTTTATGTCTAGAATCATGTGCCTAGTATTTGCCAAATTATTCCAAGTTTGTTAGATTAATCATTATCATCATCCTTTATTTCAAACCTATAATTTGATACCATTTGGCCAAAAATCCTAACACATCCTATTTGAGCCTAACTTTTGACTCCACATTTGGACAAAAGACCTAGAAACTTTTCCCTTTCCTAGTTTAGACCTATTTAGAACACATTTGGAAATTAGAGTTTAGCATTTTTTTAGGTCATTTTACTTGACCTTATTTGTTTAAAACATTTAATGTTAGTAATTTTACATTATACTATTTTTACCAAATATTTACATCAAAATTTTTGGAGATTCAACTCCACCCTTGACCAAGATAGATCACATTTGAACCCTTTTTTATTTTTTACACATAGTTTTTCAGAGTTTACAGAACTCTAATTCATCTTGTTGCAAAGCATTTGTCATTTGATTTGGACATGGCTCACTATACACATAGTGGAAATATGTAAAATATAGGATATGAAAATTTTATCACACAAGAGGACTTTATTCAAGACCTTTACCTAGATGAGGTTATTTGGGAGATGGATTCTTATCCACCATACAACAGCTAAACAAGGGAATAGAGTCAAGATCCTTTGGTCAACTATTTGGTTAGCACACTTACTTACATAGAATAAGATAAATATAAAATAGCCCAATATTTTGATAGTGTACCCATGGTTGCAAAAAATGTACAACAACAATCTTATTATGGTATAATGCCATCAAACTATCAAGTAGCGTATGCCAATTTTTTGAATCTATCAAGAGGGCCTTATAACATGTCTTATCAAATAAATAATTAGGCCTCTTCTAGTGATCTTAATGCCATAGTACCAAAACCATATCAAGATCTATGTATGATTATAATGTAAAGAGGCCTTATAGAAGACCACTTTATTTAAATTAAAATAGCATATCAGACATATCGAGACCTAGCACATAAATTTAATTAGATGACTATGTTTAACAAACCTTTCATTGATTTAGCTCCTTAAATAGGAGTTTTAAGAGAATTAACTGGTCAAAAAAATAAGGGTTTAAACCCATTTACACAAAACACTTTGGTCAAAAACATGTTCAATACCCAAACTATCGAAGAAGTGTCTTCTACTTCTATGTTGAATAGTGAGCAAAATGTAGTAGGCAATATGTTGGTAGCATCCAATCCAAACCAAAGTGGTATTAATGAATAAACACACAACCAATAATAAAATTTGCCTTTATCTACCACCATTAGTGGTTCATAGACTCAAGGAGTAGGAGTTTCTACTTCCCAACTGAAACCAACTACTTATAATCCTCAACTAGCTACTTCTCCTAGCACTCACCAACAAAAATTAAGTAGTTAACCAATGATCAGTTCCATGCCATAATAGAATGTGATGAATCCTACTCCTCCCTAATAGGTGATGAGTAATATTCTATAATATCAGGCACTATCTAATCAACCCACATAATAGAGGTAGAACATCTTGCCACCTCAATAGGGGGCAACCAATGTTCCACCTCACCAGATACTAGTGAACATACCTATTTTATCATAGACTAACATGTTGATCCAAAACCAAATGATGTTTAACCAACATTGCATAAATATTTTTCAACAATAGATGTTAAATCTCTAACATGCATATGCTTCCCAATAAGGATTCACTCAATAAAGAGGTTCAATGTTCTTCAAGTACCTATTAGGAAACAATTAAGTTTTCTACAAAATGTACCACAAGATCAAAGATAGGGTATTGGTTCACAAATTCCCCCTCAATAACAAGGTTTGACTAGTCAAAAACATGTCCCTATTCAACCTTAATAGGTATAGTATAGCCATATCCCACCATCCCAACCTCAATATTCTAAACACATGGCTACATACCAAATCTCAACTAGAATATTGCATAACCGCAAGTGCAATTTCAATAATTACACCCTAACCCATGCATGTGTATTCCTATTCTATTTCCTAACCAATCCAACATACCCCAATAAATACCCCCATCATACCTTGATAAAATTAATTCACTTGTGACCAATCAACCATCTCCTGAGGCCAATATTCCCATAAGTTTCCTCAAACAAAAGATACAACAAAATAAGGATGCAATTGCCACCATCCAAACTGAGAAACAAACCAATAATTTCAAGTTGGATGATGTGTGTTCTTACCCCTTCAACATGGAGTAATTGCATATACCACTTCCTCTAGGGTATGAGCCACCAAAGTTTGAAAAATATAAGGGGAAAAGTGATCCAAAATACCATTTGATGAAATCATTTATTATGTTCCAACTAGTGGCTCATAATGACAAATATTTGTTTTTATTATTTCCAATAAGTCTAGCTGGACAAGCCTTCAAATGGTTGCTAAAGTTACCAAAGAATCTAGTTTCTAATTTTGATGATCTTTCAAAAAAATTCATGTAACATTTATCTTATAATATTGAGCATGAGATTTCATTAGTAGACTTGACACAAGAAAAAAAAACTAGGTGAAATCTTCATGAGCTATCTGTAATGATGGAGCGCCCTTGCAAGCTATTTTACCCATAGTCTACCAGACAAGCAACTAGCTACTATGTTTACTAAAAATCTACATAATGAGATACCTTACTATCTAGAGTTACAATGTGTGCATACATTAAAATAAATCATTGATATAGTTTTAGTGATCTAAAGAGACCTTATTAATAAAGGGATCATTAAACTAACCTCATCAAATTAGAACAATGGCCAAAATGAAAACTAGAATAGTGGGCAAAACTAACATCCAGTCCAAATACAAGTTTCATAACTAGCATAGGCTAATAACAATGATATACCCAAGCAATTTAATCATTATAAGAATGTTGTAGGAAATGGAGTAAAAAATTCATGGCATGTCCAAATGGTGTAATCACCATTTACTTAGCCTATGTTGCCTTTCTATCTTACTCCTAACCAACAACCTTTTTAGAAGCTATAGCATGCAAAATAAGCACAATAATCTTGACCAACATAGAAAATGTAATAAGTGTAGTAACTAATGCATTTAAAAAACCCTCCTAATTTAAAGAAAAACATACCTACTTTTCCTACTTTTATTAACCTTGGAGATCCCATAGAATCAATTTTTTGTAAGCTTACATTAGCTAACTTGATTAGATGGCTTGTTTTGAAAGAGCAATTTCATGAGGGTGATGACATGCCAGACTGGTACAATCCAAAATAATTATATGATTTTCATAAGGTCAATGGCCATAATTTATAGAATTATGTGAAAATTAGATATGTAATTTAAAATATGTTGGAAAAAGGAGAGAACACATTGGATCATGGAGCTTCCACCTCTAATCAGAGCCTTGTCATCTATTAGAATCCTTTTACCCAACATAATAATAAAAAATAATGGCCAGTGTAACATCAACAATAATAGTATCAACAACCAAGGTTGAACCAAAAAAATCAATAGAATCAATAGAAGAACCAACAATAACAAAAGAATGGACAAAACCAAAGTTAGAATGGTAACAACTAATAGGCATACCATGTAGTTACACATGACTACAATGCACTTATTGGCCATATTTTAAGAAGTCATATTAACACCATTTCCATTAATATTATACCAAGTTTCAGTCAAAAAAAATATTTTCTAATCATACCAACTCAACCCAACCATTTTGGTAATCCTTCTTTGACTTGGGACCACACACAAGTGAACTATCAAGCAAGGATTCTTATGTTAAGACCTTATACTAATAACTCATCATTAGCCCATGACCACACACAAGTGTATCAAAAATTGAGACTTATCTTATTCAGTCCCCCTCCACCATTATTTTTTAACAACAATGGTCGTGTATCTAATCTTGATTGTGCAATCAAAAATTAGAGGTCCAAGATTACCATACCAGGTCCATAACCATCTGCCACTTCACCCATCATCCAACCATTTGTTCTACCTCAAATCAAACCATTTACCATTATCCAATAAAAGACATTTGAAATTTTGGAGTAAATATGGAAGATGCCAACACTAATCTCCATTTTAGATTTGTTGCATATGTCTACTATCCATAAAAACAACTTGACAGAATTCTTTGGTCAATCTACATTTCTAAATGACATATATCTTGAAACATTTCAAGCTTTGGTTAGACAATTAGCTCCAACCCAAAAATTAAACTTCAACCAAAGTAATATGTCATCCCTTAGCCCACTTCAAAATTACCCATTGTACATCAAATTTTACATAAAGAGGCACAAAGTGAAACATGTCCTCATAGACAATGGATCATGTCTAAATATTTTATCTCTAAAGCTCACCAAGATTCTTGGGTACACCTTAGCATATATCCAAGTAGAAAAAATCACCATCAGAACCTACAATAGAAAATAATGAGAATAAAAAGGCACCATTATCTTGTCAATTATCATTGGGCCCTTAAACCATGATACACTTTTCTATGTGCTAGATCTTGTTTTATCATACAACATAATTTTTGATAGACCTTGGTTACATAATATTCATGTGGTCCCATCAACGTTGCACCAGTACATCAAGTTATCCCATTAAGGGATGGAGGTTAATATTCCAAGAGATTTACATCTATATGAGCATTAAAAACATCTATAGGTCAAGTTTAAGAGATATAATTTCCATTTTGGCATGAATCTAGTCACTAAGTAGGATAAAGGGAAAGTAATACCTATTGATTTACTATAGGCCAATTACATTGAACCTAATACCCTTGATTCAATTTACCATATACCACCTCCTAAAATGTCCAATCATTATACCATCTCATATAATGGCCTATAATAATATTTAATGCATAACACCTTTCACATTGTAAAACTTATACATAACTCAAAGTCATTTAGAAGACCAAAATACAAACAACTCATGCAATGGAAAAGAAATAGAAAAGGATAAATAAATATTCCAACACCCATCACAATCATACCAGCCTCTGGCTAAGAGTAGGATCATCTTGACGGTGATGAATCATGGTTGTACAATGACAATCTAGTTGATTGTTACAATAACTCTAAGTATCCCATTCCTAATCGGATCATGGAGAACCAAGACTATAAATGAGGAGACCTCAAGCCAAATCAATAAGGAACACTTAAGCTAATTTATATGATTAAGTATAAAGAAACATATGGACTTAGACATAAATCACTTGGGAGTAACCCCACGTACCTTATTTGAGTATCATCACTAATGACTAGTGACGACAATATCAATAATGAAGCAGAGTTTGATCATAACCAATTCAATGACTTAGCCCAAACTAACCTATTTAAAAATAATGATATTTTTACCCTTTGACAAGTCATTCATCATAATCCACTACCATTATATTATCCCCAACTGATAGACTAGGGCCAATAAGAATCTAATGGGTTGATTGATGAGTTTCAGAATGACAGATTTTTATGATTTTCTAGGCCTTAGGGATAATGTTTTGTTGGGAGATAATAAATTAGGGTTATTAATCAAAATAAATATTTAAGCCTATTTTGGAGAGTGGGTGTACACCCTTAGCCAAAAATAAATCAATAAAACATTGAGTTACCAAAGTGAAAACCTCTTCAAGGTGCTTTTTGACCAAGGAAAAATTAAATATAAAGGCTATTCTAGTGGTGAAAACTTATTTCATGTGCCACTAAATAGGGATGTTCAACCTTCTTTAAACATAGACTAGGAGGCCACCAATGATGAACTTATCTATATGTCTAATATTAGTCTTGAATAAGAGTAAGCTTTTGATCAAATTATCTAGGATCATAGCAATGACTAACTTACCTATGGATATGAATTCAATCTTGAATAACAAGCCTTCGATCAAATCATATAATATTTTATAACAAAATTTGTTACATGGCCATCCCTACCCTTAAGGATTATCATTCAATCATGTATAATATAACTTGAAGAACTATTCCTAATAGAGGACTATAACATAACAAAATAATTTGAAACTTTTCCCACTATTCTTGAAGACAATTATATCCTTCTAGTGGAAGACACATAAGAGGTTAACATAGGGTCTTCAGATGACCTGAAATGGATTAAAATAGGCACATCCCTCGCTAAAGAGGAGATTGAAATCTTTACAGTCCTATTGAGGTAATTTTTGGATATATTTTCTTGAGACTATTTTGACATGCCTAGCTTAGACCCTGCATGGGTTTT
This sequence comes from Torreya grandis, assembly GCA_037957365.1. Taxonomy (NCBI): domain Eukaryota; kingdom Viridiplantae; phylum Streptophyta; class Pinopsida; order Cupressales; family Taxaceae; genus Torreya; species Torreya grandis. Next base: position 1,002,925 of record JARHVA010004559.1, on the reverse strand, counting down.
TCACCACCTTATGGTACATCCTGATGCCAAACTTTTGAAATGAAATTTATGCAAAATGCATCCTCACATTACTATATTGGTAAATAAAGAGTTGGAGAATATCTTAGAAGTGAGATGTATTAGTCCAATCAACTATTCTCAATGGATTTATAATGTTGTACTCATCAATAAAAATATAGAAGGAATTAAAATCTATAATAATGTTAGGGACATTAATAAAGCTTACCCAAAGATTGGCTTTTCATTGCCTAACATTGACATGATGCCAACTCCATAGTAGGTTATGAGATGCATTCACTAATGGATGGGTTTTCAAGCTACAATCATATCCAAATAACACTAGAATACCAAAAAAAATAGCATTCACCACTTTGTGAGGAACATTTTGTTATTTCATTTGGTCTTAAGAATATAGGGATCACCTATCAAAGAGCCATGATAGTCATATTTCACAATATGATACATGACATTATTAAAGACTATGTCAACAACATTTTAGAGTATTATCAATGATGCCATGGTGATGTCATGGAGGTGTCCTGGTGAGTGGATGAAGTGCCTTCATAGTCTAAGTGGTAATGATAAAGTGTGTAATGTGTTTGTCCTATTATGCTTGAAGTATGATTAGTTGATTTTTAGCTTTGGCATGGTTAGAGATGTTTATGGATGGGTATGGTGTTTTGAGGATTTGAAAGAGGTCCTAAGACGTTTTTTTATTATTTTAGTGCTTATGTGTATAATTGGAATTCATTTGATTATCTATACTTTTCATCTAGACACGTTGGGTCCAGTGGTAGAAAAATTGAGTACACAATTTTCTGAGATCACCATTGTAATGTGTGGATGAGTCAAGGATATTTGGTCATATGGTTATGATCACATTAGTCCCTAATTATTATTCACTAAATCTTAGGTCATGTGAATAAGCACAATCAAAGATATATAAGTGAAACATTGGGCTCCTAGGCATTTTGACAATGTTTTCCCATACTAAGCCAAATTTGCATAAGGCAAGAAAGATCCGAGTAGGCATTTTGATGGTGGTATATCTCACATGTGTGGATGTATTAGGAAAAGGTGATCATATTTATTTTTTTATTATTTTACCTACTTCTTATTCACCAAATTTTAGGTCATGTGATGTATCATGACAAAATATATGCATGTGTAAAGTTGGGCTCCTATGCATTTTGATAATGTTTTCTATGTTCAAATGGTAGTATATATTGCATGTGTGGATGGTTTAGGATAAGTTAATTATATAGGGTTGTTAATTTTTTATCCTAGTTAATTTTTGATAAATTCTATATCATGCAATGAAGCACATCAAAATATATGCATGAGCAAATTTTGCCTTCCAAGCAGGTCTAGTCATAGTTGGCTCTATGATAGAGGATTTTGAGAAGGCATTTTAATGTAATTATATCTTTCTCATGTGAAGGATTCATAATTAGTTTGTTACATGGTTGGATTATCCTATATAAGGAAATAATATGGTCTAAATTTTATATCATGCATCTAATTATATAAGAAATTATTAAGGTTCCAAAATGGCTACTCAAGTAGATAAGCAAGGTTCCCATAGTCAAATATGTAAGATGTAAAGTTTGAGAAAGTCTCAAGGAGATATACATAGTGAATTTGATCCAAGATGTTAGGAAGTAGAGAGATGGAAATAAGTGCACATTTTTTAATGAATAAGGAAAGGTAAAAGATAATGATCTAATGGAGAAAAACTATTTGTACATATTGATCAAATAGTGAGCATTGATAGTTAAGGACATGGTTGATCTATAGAGATTGATGGTGCATATTGAGTTAACAATGTAAGGGTACATGATATAAGGTCAAAGTGACTAAGGTTTAAAATTTGAGCATTGGCACATGTATGTTAAAGTTTGGATAAGATTGATGTTGTGAGATTGATCTAAATATGAGAGGACATGAGATGCAAGCATTATGTTCAAAGTTTTAATTATAAATCATTAGTCTAATTTCAGGTTCAAGTGGGTTTTATTCCCCAATAATTTTTCCCACATATGTCATGTGTTATGTGATTGATCTTACATTGTCTTTCTTGCTCATTTCTATGAATGATGTGTATGCTTCATGAATGCTTGTGGTAACTGATTAAGTGTTTGTAAAGATCAAAATTGATATTTTATTTTTTGGAATCATTAATTCACCCCAAATATCAATGATTTTACCTCTAAAAATTAGTATTAGAGTATGTCTTTTGGTAAAGGCTTAATATATTAAAGGTGATCCAAGGTACAATATGGGTAGTCATCAAGGAGGTTTTTATACTAAGCAATCACTGATGTTCAATAGATCCAATTATTATTTTTGGAGTAAAAATATGAGGACAAACATTATGTCCCTATGGTTTGATGTATGTAAATCTATTTTAGATGGTTATGTTTCTCTTATTACTCCTCCATCTAGTGTTTTAGACAAAAATTTATTTGAAAACAATTCTAAGGCAATCAATGCTATCAATTATGGTCATTCAAAGACTGAATACACCAAGGCAATCCATTGTAAATCTGATAAAGAGATATGGGACATAATGTAGATAATTTTTGAAGGATATTCAAAGGTTAAACATATTATTTTTTATACTCATAGAAGGAAATTTGAAAGTCTCAAGATGAAGGAAGAAGATTTTGTGGCATCCTTTCTGTAGAGAGTTGATGTGATTATGAACATCATCAAAGGTCTTGCAGAGAATATTAAAGAGGATACTATATTCTATAAGGTATTAAGGTATCTATCTCTCAGGTTTGACCCAAAAATATCTACTATATAAGAGAGTCATGATCTTACTCAATTGAAGATGGATCAATTGCATGACACCCTTACTGCATATGAGATGAGAGTAAATGATGATATATCACTAAAGAAGGAATATACATTCATGATAGAGATGAAGACTAAGAAGAAGTTCCAAGGTAATAAATACAAATAACATGACATATTTTATATTGATGAGGATGAACTAATTAAATTTTATTACTAGGAAATTGAACACATGCTCAAAGAAATATAAGGGTAAACTACCCTTCAAATGTTTCAATTATGGTGAGATAAGACATTTTGCTCATAAATGACCTCATAAGCATGATAATAAAGATGATGAAGAGTATGGTGAATTATAACATGATGATAAGAATATATACAACAAGAAAGGATTTAAAAAGTTTAATAACAAGAAGTCTTTCAAAAATAAGAATAGTCTTTACACCAAAGAAGATTATAGCTCATCAAATGAGAGTGAAGATAGTGAATCAAAATATGATCATGAAGATGATAGTCCTACTGAATATGAAGACATGTTAATGTCTAAGGAAGGAATTTTCTCACATTATAAGGTGTCTACTTGGATAGATTCAGATGATGATGAAGATGAGGTGAACTATGAGACTATATTGATGAATGTTGTTGAAGAACTAAAGATTGAGAAGAAGATCAATAAGAAGATTATATCTAAACTCAAGGACTATGAGGATCAATTGAGTGTGATGAGGTGATACTAAATGAAGACACCAAGGATCATGAATAAATGATGAAACATCTTAGTTTCAATTGAAAATTCTATCTACAAGCCTAAAATATAAAGAAAATGAATGTTTAAGGTATGTTTTTAAAAATGAGTCTTTGAAATTTGAGTTAGAAAATACATATAGTAAGTTGAAGACATTTGTGAGATTTAAAAAGAGATCATGTGATCTATATAATATTCTAAATGGTCAAAAGCATTCTAGTGATAGAACTGGTCTTGGATATAAAGAAATATAAAAGAATGCAACTCAAGACAAGATGAAAACTACTGTGAATAAGGATAATCATACTTTGAAGACAAATAATATGACAAGCACTAAAGGTGTTGATAGAATGAAGATAAATCAAATCAAGTAATCAAATTCCATGAGGTATGTAATATTCAATGGTTACTATTAGACATGTAATCAATTTGGTGATGGGGCTAGAGAATGCAAGAGACCTATTAGAAATGAGTTTTCATGGGATTATGATGGGGGTCATTAGTCAAAAGGTGTGAATAGAGTTAAGCTCTTTATTTTTTATGACATAGGACATGTTGAAATTTTTTGTCCAAATAAGGTAAGGTAAGATACATTTATTGAGAAATGTATGGTGTGCCACAATTGTGAACAAAGAGGTCACACAGAATAGGTCTAATCAGGCTCCTAGAGTGCAAAGAAGAAGGCATGTTAAAACATGGAAGCCAAAGGTGAAAATTATGAGTCACGATGAGACTCTAGGTCCATGTAATCTATTTTTTATGGTGGAGAATGCTTCAAAAGTTTAATAGTGTTAAGGGATCTCATTACCTGCTCAAAGAGACCAAGCTCAAAGAGAAGACCAAGGTATTGGTTAAAGATAGTCTTGAGGTATGTATGGATCAAAGTGAAAATCTTGTTGTTTCTAAGCATGTATCATGAAAATAACATTAATTTTATGTGCCTAATGATGAGGTTCCAAACAAAAAGGAAGATTTTTTAGATGAAAAGGTATGTCATGAATCTGTGTTGTCTCATGTATTGTCAATCCAATCATAGAAGAAAAGGAGAATGTTGTAGTGGATGAGGAAGTTGTTTCTCTTAAGCAAAATAAGAAGAAGAAATATAAGTACAAATGACCAAGGAGGAGAAGTAATATGAGGAATTGTGGGAAACTCCTAGTTTCACACCATGGTAGAGCATTGTGGTGTAAAGCATGTCTCTACCTATGATTCTTAGGAGAAATATTTATTATGGAGAAGTAATTTTTTGGGCTCAAGATCTTAATGAAAATATATACAAAGACTTGTGTTGATCTTATAAGGTCATTAGTTAAGGGGGAGAAACAACTTCATGAATTTTTTCCATTTGTTTATGAAGGAGCTATAATACAGAGTTAGAATGGGTGGTTCCAAGTGGATTAATGAGATTGATGCAAATTTCAAGAAGATTTTTAATCTCAAAAAGGTATATAAACTAATTTTTTATTTTCTCTAGGTGATTTTATGGTCTGAAGGTATGTTTGTGTTAATTGAAGATTTTGAGCACTCTCAATTTTCTTAGTTTTTAGCTTTAGGGTAAGCAAGCCTAAAATGGGTTAAAGGAAGTCATGGCTCCCAAAGGTGTGAAGAATCAATTTTTGGTCTATAAGTTTGTGATGTGTGTCTCCAATTGTGAAATAAGTTTTAGAGATGTGAGCTGACCATAAGGAGGTTTGTTGACCCTATTTGTTTTAAGAATCTAAGGTTTTGGGCCATGCTATAAAAGTGGTTTTTCTTATGAAATGAGGACTAAGGATTCTTAATATGTTAAATGGGCTACAAGGAGGCTAGACATGCCTAGTTTTAAGAAGAGTGATTTTTTCTTAGTTTAGCCAAAATATCAATGTATTTTTATTTAAAGGAGATTTATAAAGTTGGTTTATATCATTTTACCTATTTGGTGAGTGACATCAAGTTTTGTTGGTGGTCCTTGTAGTAGCTTGAGAGAGAAGGCTAGTAAGCATGTGTAGTGGTTCTTCATGGTGTGTGGAGATCTAAAGATACTCAAAAGGTGAAATGGCTAAAATATATTATGGGATTCCATATAAAAATTTTATTTGTGAGTTCCATCATATTTTAGTATTTTTGTGTGTGTTCTTTCTTCATTGGTTGCAGTGCTTGGTTGAAGAGAGTGTTAGCATGGACCAAGAGGAAGTTGTCAAAGAAAGAAGTAGGCTCAAGGCAAGGGGGAGTTTAAATCATATTTATAATATGGTCCTTTCATATTTATGGTCAATTTAGGCACTTAGGAATAGTTGGTGGCCACTTTTTCATTATGTCAAAGGGGGAAAAAGTTCCTATTGTGGGATTGCTTGAAGAGAGAGAAGGTGAGTTGAATGATGTCTGTTGACATCAATGACAAAGGGGGAGATCATTGGATTATTTTAAATTATGTCATGGTGATTTCATTTAGGTATCTTATTGAGTGGATGAGGTGAATTTAAGTCTATGTGACAAAGACAAAGTGTGTAATGTGTTTGTCTTAGTATGCTTGAAGTATGATTGGTTGATCTTCAACTTTGGCATGGTTAGAGATGTTTAAGGATGAGTATGGTTATTTTAGGATGTGAAAGAGGTAATAAATAAGTTTTATATTATTTTATTTCTTGTGTTCATAATTTAAATTCATATGATTAAGTTTTCATCTAGACACTTTGGGTCTAGTGGTAGAAAATCTGAGTAGGTAGTTTGTTGACATCACCATTGCCATGTGTGGATGAGTTAGGGGGAGTTGGTCATATAATTTTTAACACATTATTCCCTAGTGATTATTTGATAAATATTAGGTCATGTGACTAAGCACAATCAAATATATTTAAACTCAAAGTTGGGTTCCCAGGTATTTTGATAGTGTTTTCCCATACTTAGCCAACTTTGCATAAGGTAAGAAAGAGCTGAGTAGGCATTTATATGGTGACATATCTCCCATGTGTGGATCTTTAAAGAGAAGGCGATCATATGGGTTTGTTTAGTTTTATTCCTAGTTCTTATGTACCAAATTTTAGGTCATTCAATATAGCACAACAAAACATATGCATGTGCAAAGTTGGGCTCCCAAACATTTTGATAGTGTTTTCTATGTTCAAATAGAGCCAAGTAAGCATTTTGATGGTATTATATATCACACGTGTAGACATATCAAGAGAATTTGATCATATGGATTTGTTTATTTTTTATCCTAGTTAAATTTTTCTAAATTTTAAATCATGCGATGAAGTGCATCAAAACATATGCATGAGCAAAGTTTGCCTTCCAGGTACATCCACGCATAGTTAACTCTAAAATAGAAGATTCTAAGAAGGTATTTTAATGGCATTATATCTCATTCATGTGAAAGATTAAGGAGTAGTTTATCACATGGTTAGATTCTCTTATTTAAGGAGATCACATGGTCCAAATTTGAGATCATATGTCTAAGCGTAGAAGTAGTTATTAAGGTTCAAAAATGGCTATTCAAGTAAATAAGTAAGGTTCCCATAGTCAAATATGCAAGAGGTAAAGTTTGAGAAAGTCTCAAGGAGATAAATGGAGTGAATTTACTATAAGATGTTAGGAATTAGTGAGATGGAAGAAGTTAACATTTTTTAATGATTGAGAAAAGGTAAAGGATAAGGATCTAATGGTGAGTAGGTATTCACAAAGATTGATCAAATGGTGAGTATTGATAGTTAAATACCTGGGTGATCCTTAGAGATTGATGGTATATATAGAGTCAATGTTGTAAGAGTGTACGTGATGATGTCAAAGTAACTAAGGTTTAATTTCTGATAATTGAAACCTATGTGTTATAGTTCAGATAAGATCAATGGTGCAAGATTGATCTAAAGTTGAGAAGACATGAGATGTAAGCATTGTGATCAAATTTTAACTATGACCATCTAGTGCTTTATATTTCAACCATAACTTTTGATCTAGGATTAATTTATTGATGGTGTAAAAATTGAAATTGTATAGGAATCTAAGGTACATTTTATAATATAAATTTGAAGATTTGAAAGTGTGTAAAAACATAATAATGAAGGTTTAAATTTGACTATGTATTTGTGCATGGACTATAAGAGACCCAAGAAGGATATTTGAGCTTATTTTTATGTTATTTTGATATCTCTTGATGAATTATATATTGGGGAGTGTTTTAGACTCAATGATGATACTCCATGTGCATTATGAAGGTTTGAACATTCGTATGCAGTATGAACAATGGTTTAAAATGTGACTATGTGTTTGTTCATAATGATTGTTTACATAGAATGTTTTTTGAGTGAATTGGGATTAAGTAGAAGGGTTATATGTTGGTTTTTGGCACTTAAGGGGGACCTATAGATAATATGGAATGGGTCCATGATTTTGATATTAGTTATGTGTTCTTTTTTTGTTTGATGAAGTGCTAAAGGAGTGAATGGGTTCACTCAAGACCTATAAGGGATATAAAGGCCTTATTAAAAGGTGTAGTTACTTAAAGGTGACCCATATATGTTATAGCAAACCTATGAATATTGTATTAAGATATGTATTCATATGAAATTTTATTTAAGGGTGAAGGCATGCCTAATGGCTGACCAAGGTATTGATTATCATGTATACTCTATAAATAGTGAATTCAAACATGGTGAATTCTAGATTTTGTGTGAGAAAATTGGGAGAGTTTTGAGAGAGGATTGTGTGTGTTAATTATGGATTGAAGAAGGGGTAGATTTCCTTATGGATGAGTTGAATAGAATAAAAAATTGAGGACTATTTGTATGACCTATAGGTCATAATTTTATTAGTAGAATAGTGCTCTTATAGATTGAGTGTGAGCAAAGGTGAAGAGTGATAAATAGAGGTCCATCATCAGGTGTTGAAGAGATCAATGAAAATTTCGATGTTTTCATAGGTGTTATTGTGGAATATCAACATCTAAGGTGGCTACAACCTCCTTTCAAGGTAAAACTTGATAAAAGTCTAGTTATTTTTATAACTTAGCTAGATAGGTGTGGTAGCTCCTTATGGGATTGTAGTCTCACTAAAATTAGGAATGGTAGTTCCTTAATCATTTTTAGATGGTATAAATTTATTATTTTTATTATATTATAGTATTAAAATTGTAATTTTTAGTGGGTTTTATTCCCCAAGAGGGTGTCTCATGTATGTCATGTGATTGATCTTGCATTGCCTCTCTTGATCATTGCATGAATGATGTGTATGATTCATGAATGCTTATTGTAAATAATTAAGTGTTTGCAAAGATCATAAATTAATTTGGATTATTTGGACTCACTAATTCACCCACTCTTAGTGATTGTACCTCTAACATAACATACTAGGTAAATTAAAGACCAGGGCCAATCCTCTAGTAGCATTGAGGAGATATTTGAACGACTACATGAGTACAAAGTCAAGATCAACCCTAAGAAGTGTGTTTTTGGAATAAAATTAATAAAATTTATTGCCTTCATTATGTCTCACTATGGCATATAATTTTATCCCACCAAAATATGACCCATAATACAAATGCCACAACTAAACAATTTGAAATAGCTCTGTAGTTTATAGGGCAAGATTCAATCTATTAGATGATTCATATATAAATTTATAAAAAAGTGTCATATATTCACACAACTAATAAATAAGGGTGTAACATTTATTTTGGATGAATATTTTTAGAAATATTTTCAATAGCTAAAGGACTATCTTATGAATCCACAAATTTTATTACCTTCTATGCTAGGGAAACAATTCCTTTTATATCTATCAACTAATAATAATGTTTTAGGGGAAATTATAGCTCAATTTAATGATAATGGAAAAGAGCATGTAGTTTAATATTTAAGACATACATTGGTCTCATATGAACATAATTATATGCCCATATAAAAATTTTGTTTAGTTATGGTCTATGTAACTCAGAAACTGCGACACTACATATTGAATAATTAGACCAAGGTCATTTCAAAAGTATATCCGCTCAAGTATCTACTATAAAAAATATATTTAAAATTTCATATGGAAAAATTTATCATGATCCTTAGTGAATTTGAGATAGAATATGTAAACCAAAAAGCTATCAAGGGATAAGTTATTGTAGATCAACTTGTTAAAGCACCTCGTGCAGATACAGAACCCCTCATATTTCAATTTATATATGAATCCATCCTAACCATAATCAAAGAAAATATTGAGGATAAATAATGGAATATATATTTTTATGTTTCATTCATAACACATGGATCGAGATCATGTCTTTTTTTATTACTTCACAAGGGGATCTAATCCCTAAATCATTCAAAATCAGCTCTCCTTATACCAATAACATGGTTAAATATGAAGAAATCATTATAGGGATTTGAAAATAAGTATAATGGAATAAAAATAATCTAAAATTTTATTATTATTCATAGTTAAACATCAATCAGGCTACATACCACTTTTAGACTAAAGATGACAAGCTAGTTCCATACAAGGCCATGATCAACACTCTAAAGTAGCAGATTACTGACATCTAGTTAAACGTATACCAAGGGAAATAAATATAAGAAAAAATGTTATATATACCATTAGGTAACTCATTTGACATGAATATATGGAAAAAGACTACAAACCTCTCACTAAAAATCTAATAGCACTAGCTTATGAACCATCAACTATCACAATAATCTATGATATTATTGGTTCCATCTTTACTTAATATTCTAACCTATATGCCTATTTACATGAACATGTTTTACCACAAGAATTATCCCAAAAATAAACTAAATCCTTCATTCACAATGCCCAATATTATACCTTACTCAGACCAACCCTATACCACCACAATTTTGATGAAATTCTACTTCATTGTTTACCTTTGGTAGAATCTATACTAGCATTACAAGAAGTTCATGAAGGGATATGCAGAGCCCACACTATTGGGGTAGTCCTATCCAAAAACCTCTTACATATTGGTTATTATTTTCCAATGATAGATGCAAATACAACTACATATGTCACAAGATGTGATAAATGTTAGTGGTGAGCTAATTTGATTCATACCCTAGCCAAGACTCTAAAACCAATATTGACACCATGGCCATTTACTAAATGGGGCCTCAACCTCATTGGGAAGATATAACCCACCTCATTATATGGCCATAAATACATCCTCACCACCATAGAATATTTCACTAAGTGGATTGAAGCTATACCCCTCACTTACGTGACTGGAAAAAAAATTCCAAATTCATCTTCAACCATCTCATCTTCCAATATGGTATCCCTTATGACATTATATTTAATAATTGAGGATCATTAAAGAACAAGGATGTCAAAAATCTATGTTATATACAACATCACAAAACATTTCTCCATTGCATATTACCCTAAAGGCAATGGCCAAGATGAAGCATCAAACAAAAAGATTGTCAACATTTTCAAAAAGATTATCAATGACGTTGATCATGATTGGCACCTTTAGATATTTCATGTCCTTTGGTCATATCATACCAATAATTACACTCCCATAATATCCAATCTATACTCATTTATGGCACAAAATCCATTCTTCCCATTGAGTTTGAGTTATCATCATTACACATCTCTTTCAAACATGTTCTAGATGATAATGACTATCGAGTGTCTCATGTGCAATAGTTAGAGTTACTTGATGAGAAATGCATGGATGCAGTCAATAACCTTCATGCATATCAGAATTAACTCTATGGCCACTATAATTGGCACATGAAACATAGACAATTTAAACTTGGTGATCTTGTACTCAAAGAGAACCAAAAGAATACCATAGTCAAAAAGAAGCATAAAGGCAAGTTCAAACCCAACTGGGTAGGTCCTTTCATAATTATTACATATTATGGTGTAAGAGCATACAATATCACCACACTAGATAGGGATGAAATGTATGAGCCTATGAACATTATACACCTCAAGTGGTACTATGCTTGAGTGATTTGATTTATTGTCTATGAGGACCATTTCAAGTTGTACCATATTATCAATATTCTTCTTTATACCATATCATCCTATCATCCTACTAGCCTATCACTTTGCCTATTCCTTATCCATCTTACCATTCTATTATATCAACAAAATCATGTTTTGATCCATCATATACTAGCCTGTTTGACCTTGGTTCATCCATTGGTTTCACATTTTCAACATGAAGAATCAAATCAATTTCAGTAGTTCTTTCAAGAATTTTAAATAGAGGTAGTATTTTAGAGTAGTATGATAGATGTTTGGTAGTTGCATCCTTCATTTCTTGTTCCCTTATAGTCATGTTTGTTTATGTGAGCCTAATTATATCACCTATTAGGGAAAATTAGTGTTTCACTGGTCTTGTTACTAATTATAACTACTTATGGGAAAATTAGTATCATTAATCTAATCTATTGTATCCTAGTTATAACTTCCTATGGGAAAACTAGGGACAAAATTTGTTTATTGTGCCTTAACATACCAACTAGACATTCTTGTGTCATACTATGTCATCATACCAATTATGCCTCTTCTATTTGAATTAGATTATACACTAGTTATATTCCTCCATTGTAAGGTGGAATTACTATGAATGAAGGTCAATTTAGGACTATGTGGGCCATGTTTGATTCATGTTGAGGTCAGATCAGTCCCCCTTTGCCATCACACTCTCACCATTTTGTGAGAATCTTTTTAAGTTTCCCACACCCTCACCATTTTGTGAGCTTGGACCATTTAGCATATTTTCATTCTCAATCAAGTTGAGACACCTATAAAATTTCAAAACCATTTGTAAAATCATTTAGAAAAAACCAAAAAAATTGACCACTTCTTTTCATTAAGGATTTTGGAAACCTTTACTAAGTCATAATAAATCACTTGTCACTTAGTTTCCACATCATTTTTGGCCTCTTATCCCATACTCTCACCATTTTATGAGTTTATTCCTATTATTTTATCATATCAATCATGTCTTTTGATCATCATCATTTTATTCCCATTTCCTGAGAGAACTACATTTGGCCTGAAGTTTTCTTGGTTATATCATCCATGAAACTGTGGGAAACATCCACTTGCCTAAAACATATGGAGACAGCTCAACCACCCCCTTCCATTTATTTTATTCCCCTATCATGTTTATTTGTTAAGTTATCACCTATTTTCTAGGGGAAATGTTTATCCCATTATTTGTGTCATGTTGGTTTTACTAACATTGGGACTAATTATTGTTTTCTTCTTTGTTATTTGTTCATGTGATTGTTTATTTTCTTTCATCATTGTTACCTTGATTCAGTCTATGTGCATTAATTGGGTGATTCTTTATGTAGTTATACTTGAATCAATCCATATTCATTTGTCAACATGGTCATCATGGTTTTTATTATTGGTGCATTATTTTCCTTTGAGTATTGGATCATGGGAGTCAATCCTTATGCATATTTTGTCTAAGGCCTCATGGTGTTCTATTATGATGCCTACCATCACATGATATATAAAAAATTAGATTCTATAAGTCTACACCATCAATGGAAGTATCAACATCTCCTTGGCACTAGCACCATTAGAAATATTCATCTAATCCCAATCATATCATAAATAGAGTAATTAAAAAATGAAATAATTTCAACCTTTGTTAGTTCATATGAGCATCTTACTAGCAAGTTTCCCCAATTCATCTTTACCCTCTGTATCAAGTTATCAATCATCATGTCCTAATTCATCATCTATTAATCATGTTTTCCATAATCATGGTCCAATGATTATAACCACCTATGGTCAAATTAATATACACCATCCAAATTGCATTATCAGTGATTATAAACACCTTTACGAAAATCATTATGTTATCACCAATTCTAAATCATTTAATTTCTTATTCCTACCTAGGGCATGTCGTTAGCCTATTTATTTATCCTAACTAGGGTAGTTCCATCCTCTCAATGATTATGCCCACCTTTGGGAAAATCATTTTGCTATCATACCATGTTTCCACTATCGGGGTACAAGGCTTATAACCACCTTTGGGAAAACCATTATACACCATCCCACTTGCATTCTTAGTGATTTTTGCTAACTTTGGGAAAGTCATTATGTTTTCACCCCATCATCTTCATTTTTTTGGGCCCCTCATCTCATTTCTTTATTTCAAGGGACTTTTTACCAACCCTTTTTACAATCGCTCCCTCAAGGAGGCATCTATAGTTCATTAAACACCATTAAATTTTTAAGCACACAAAAAAATTTATTCTTTGAGAAAATATTACTATGCTTATAACTTTAAATGCCTTCCCAAATAAGGGCAAACTATAGACATCTAAAATTAGCCACTAGTGGATCTATACCTAACTTTAGAGAAATTCTTACCAACCTCAAAAAATCTAGCCTAAGAATCTCTAAGAGTCTCAAATTTGGCTTCATAACCATGAAAATAAATCAATTTGGTCCATAAATCAATTAAATTAAACAAATTTAAAAATCATTTAATTCAAAATATTGAAAATGTTCAAAATGCCTAAAAAGGATTTTTTAACTTGAAAATCAAATACAAATCCTAATTGAATTCATCCATGAGCAAATAAATCAATTATCAAAAAGTAAAATTCAATAAATATCCTAAAGAGCATCTTAGAAGCTAATCATAAACTTTTGTGAGTTGTCCAAACGAAAAATATCTCAAAACACACCTATTCATGCTAATCATGAGATTTTAGACACCTTTTAACCCTATTGGGGTTAACTAAGCCACCCAAGGTTAATATTTAACCCATTCCAATTCATTTAAAAGCCTATAAAATCAAGCTTATATCTCTTCATTTGGATAACTTAGAACATAATAGAGTTATAATATAGGATTTGATTCATCAATCAAATGCATAGTGTTATAATACCAAAATTACACCAAGACATCAATCATAAACATGGTTCCAAGAGGATATGGAGATATCCAAGCCTAATTTATGAATATCTCTTGATCATAATCTGAGAAATCCAACAAAGAATCCTTTTAGAGCAATGAAGGATTTGGTAAGGAATTTATATTTTTGTTTACATTATCATTCCTTTCCATTTTTAGTTATGTTTTCAATTGGTTTGTTTACCAATCTCCCCCCATGATCTAGTCCTAGATATTTTATCTCTTTTAGTGTGTTTATTTCATTTTTTTGGAACTAAAACCATACTAACCTCCTATCTTGAGTCAAATTCTTGGATCACATGGACTACCCAGAATATCTTACTTTTGTGTGTTTTTTTTCTAGGTGTTCTAAGAAGGTGAGAGATTATTATTATTATTATTATTATTATTATTATTATTATTATTATTATTATTATTATTATTATTATTATTATGTGGTCAAATGGGAATTTTAATAACTATTAAAATAAATAAATGTTTTTAAGAACCCCTGGAAGTGACCAAACCAACTCCATTTTGCAAAGTAGTCTAAACAGGCCTGTGAAGGCCTTATTTTTTGGCCATTCATGGTTTGGATATGAACACATTATTAAAAAATACAAAAATTGATATGGAGGTTAGTATTGACATGGGTAAATTTAATCACACATTTATTATAGTTTTCACAAGTGCAAGAAGAGTTTATATCTAGAATTCACTTTCTAAGGCTACATGCCTAATTAGGCCTAATTGACAGAAGAGATAGGCAAAAAAAGTTGACTTCCACTTGACCTAATATTTTTAAATTTGACATGGAAATGTAAAGTAATATAGGTTCCTAAAATATTCCTTTATTGTGTCAATATACTTCATAAAATTTTCACACAAGGATAAAAATATTAAAAAACAAGGCTATAAGGAATGAGGCCTAATTAAGGTTTTTGGTAGAGAGTGACTTTTTGGGGATAGTTTGAGGCCAAAAAATGAATTTATTTAGGTCCAATATTATTTCAATATGACATACATGAATTTTTGATGATTTAGAATAATTGAAACCAAGTTTTAACACTTAGTTTTAAAATAGGCCTAAGGAGTCAAAGAGCCTTCTAGACACCTTACAATAGAATGAGGTGATGTGTTAAGGATAACATATTGTATTTATCTGAAAGGTTTAAATATTATAGGAAACATGTAGTATAATTTGCCTAATCATCAATAAGGCCACTTGTCCTTCAACATGTCCAGAAAAAGGAGAGTTTTAAGAAGCTAGTCAAGGTATCAAGCATGCATTTCAACCTCCCACACCACTTGGAGAGCTAGAGAATTTGAAGACGAGCTACACATGGATTTATAATTTTTTTTATGATATTTACATAAATCCTCTTATTTTTCTAACTTACATGACATTTTTATATCTTCTCTCTCTTCACACTTCTCTTGTCTCACACTTGTGCTATATATTGAGCCACTTTGGCTTAGAAATGGATCCTCCACCTTAGTATGGAAAATACATTATCATTTTAAGCCTTAAATAAATATATAATGATATTTTTTACCTTTTACATGAGTTATTTTCAATGTGTATGTAAATTTAGTTGATCTTTCTAAGTGATAGTTTCTCTTCTTTAGCATGTTGTCCTTACTTGCATCCATATTCAACTTTGAAAGTTTTTTGTAGATCTATTGAAGTGTTATAATGTAGTTTTTCATGAGTTTAATTAGTTATATATTAAAAAATTTCAAGTCATGACCATGGGTTTATTACTCCTATCTTAGGTTGACTTTACAAACCTCTATGAGAAATACTAGTGCAAGGGCAATTTTGGATAGTGTCACATGTAGATTAGGATTATGTTTTAAGTGTATTTGTAGTTGGTTGGTAGTGGTCAAGTTACAATTTTTTAATCAACTTATTAGGATATATTTATATGATTTTATCTCTATATTTTTTCATCCAAGTAAGCAACTAGTGTAGGTGATAAGCTATCAAAGACATATATAGGGAGTTATCCCTTAAACCTAGAGGTTTACCTCTACTATAGGCAACCCATAGGCCTAGAGGTAATCTAATGTTCCAATAAATATATATATATATATATATATATATATATATATATATATATATATATATATATATATATATATATATATATATATATATATATATATAATCATTGAAAAACCTCTATATGGTGAAATATTAAGTGAAAATGGTATCTTTATCTCCTACATGGGTTATTAATTTTTGAGATCACATCATATGGCTTCTTTACACATGGAGTTTAATTCCTTAAATCTATGTGACATGTCTTTTAATCAACTAGGTGATAATAATTATAGAAAAGTTTTTGGGAGAGGGTTTTTTGACATGAATGGTCTAAAATTTGAAAATGTTCTAAGTATTCCCTTATTATCAACTAATCTCCTATCAGTTTATGAAATTACTCATCTTGGTCAGAGCATGTGAGCTAAGTTCACTCTAGATTTAGTGTATGTCAGATATTTACATAGTGATAATATCTTTAAAGTGGGTTTAGTTTTTTATGATAATTATATATATTATTTATCCCAATTTTTTATTCTTTCATATTCTTCATCAGATTCACTTGTAGTTAATGACAATTTAGACCCTGAGCACATTTATGATGTTGATAACTTCTCTTCTACCACAAATGACTACAGTAGTGATGGTGATTAAATTAATCCATCTCCTTGTCACCTTTCATGTCTTGAGGATTTATTTATTGATCTACCTACTTATGTTCCACCTTCAAATCTTTTAGGGAGTATTATCTTTGATTCAGGACACATCAAACATTATGCAGTCTTCTACATAGTTGTAGGGACTTCCAAACTCCTTCACTTCTACTTTAGATGCACCATCACTTCATGGAGAAGTTTACATTTATAATTTGCATGAGGATCATATTTCCTTTTATAGGAACCACACCTTGGTTAAATATCCATCAAATACTTGGCTAATTCATTCACCTTTTCATGGTGATCAACTTTTCACTACATATTCTTCTGATCCACAATCACTCTAAGAGGTTGCTTTTTAGGATACCTGGTGGCTATAGGTAGTTGCAAATTTGAGTGAGGATTAATAATTCCTAAATTATATTATTATTTTTTTATTAATTAAGGTGAAAAACTAGGGGCCGAACCCTATATAGTCAAAAAAGATGGGAAGGTTGGCAAACAAAAGATGCTAGCACCGAACCAATGGCACAGCTGAGAAATAAAGTCAGAAGCAAAACAAAACATTTGAAAGACCAGAGTCAAAAAGGAAAAAACTATGTAACTATAGAATTAACAATATACTTAAGATTCTCATTGTTTGCATTGTCAGCATTCCCTGGATTACCCACCACTTCCATGATCCGCAATGGCCTTCTCCATGTGGACCACCTTCGAAAGCTATCTTCATCATCAATGTGCATTATTCATGCTCCATCATCTCATTATGAATGATATATCTAATGTTTGGGGGTATATGAGCCCCTTTTCGCCATACCCTCCATCCTGAGAATTGTTCACCAAGGTTGGCATAAGCATCAATGACCCTATTACCTTCTCTATAGGTGTGGGTAATCTCAACTTCGAAAAACTTTTGTAAAAGAAACCGGATGTCCGTAATGATGTCTTTTAGATGGATACCAATGTTAGATGCTTTATTAATGGCATATATGATCAACTTAGAATCTATCTAAATATTCAAATTTCTAATTTCTAGGGATATAGATAACTTTAATCCCCAAAGTAAGGCCATAGCTTCAACATAGTTATTGCTCTAGCAACCCATGCCACTAGCATAGATAGCAGACATCCCTCCTTTTTCATTTCTTATTATTCCTCCTCCACTTTATTTATCACTCAACTTGGATGCCCCATCAAAATTGAGTTTCATCCAATTGGGTTTAGGTTGTATCCATTTAGTATGAAGTCTCTGAAGAATTTTAAAATATCATGCCCAGGGATAAGGTTTAAAACCTTCCATTTGGAAGCAATTTGACTTTCAAATTTAGATAGGGGTTTCTCTGCAACACTAATATGAGCTATTGTAACACTTTCCAAGATGGTCTTAGCAAAGGAGTTAAACTCCTAAGCAGCATTTATAGTAGTGTCCCTAAAAATTTTGTGATTTCGCTCTTTCCATAAAGTCCAAATCAAGCATGGTAGAGCTTGCTTCCATAGTTCCTTAATATAGGGATGTGTGAAGGTTGAGTTTTAGCTAAGAATTAATTCTTTAAGGTCAAAATTGCAAACCCATTCAATGCCAAAGTTGTTAAGTATTTTTCCCCATAAATCTTGGGTAAACTCACAGTGTATGAATAGGTGTGAAATTGATTCCTCTCTAGAACCACACTAAAAACATTTGTTGACCAAAGTAAACCCCCTCTTTTGAAGGTTGTCCTGAGTAAGGATTTTGTTATGGGTAGAAACCCACCAAAACAAGTTAATCTTTGGAATGAGTTTATGATTCCAAACCTTTTTCCATACCTCCTTGTTCTAAGCTTCAGGTGTAAGTAGATGATAGGTAGATTTGACAAAGAACGATACATTCTTATCTAACCACCAGTTTAGTTCATCCTCCTGAGGGAAGAGCAAGATTCTGATCTCCTGAACACATTGCTAGATCTCCTGAATTCTTGGGATAAGCTCAGGCCTGTGCACACAACAATCTAAAAGGCTTTTCTAGCTCCTTATCCCATTGTTATTTTACATATAATCACTAACCCTATCACCAAAGAACTGAGTAGTCAAGCCTATTATTTCTCCATATTTTCCTTGGGAGATGATAGGCTTGTCCCTTAACCAATTATCCTCCCATAATTTAATTTGCTAGCCATTTCCAAGCTTCCACCTAATTCCCTATTTGAGAAGACTGCTACTTTTTAGCATTTTATTCCATACGACAGACCCCTAGGGTAATCCCACCTATTGAAGAAAGTTGGAATCATCAATGCTATGCATGTATTTGGCATAAATTATTTCCCCCCACTCACTGTTGTGAATCAAATTCCAACTAAATTTTGAGAGGAGGGCTTTATTCATTTTCCTAATGGATCTTATATTAAGTCCACCATGAGATTTTGGGAGACACACTTTTTCTGATATGACTAAAGACATTCTCTATTTGTCTTCCACTCCCATCCATAAAAATTTACTTTAGATCTGTTCTATATTTTTAGCAAAATATTTATGAATTTTAAAAAGAGACATGAAGTAAGTAGGAATACCTTGCAAGGATGTCTGAAGAAGTTGTAGCTTACCTTCACTACTGATTAGTTTCCCCTTCCACCCAAGAAGTTTCCTCTATGTATGTTCCACAATACCATTCCAAAAACTTGAAGATACCTCTTTGACCGAGAGTGGGAGACCTAGGTAGGTAGCTGGTAGGCCAGCCTCAACACAATCTAAGATATCAATGATTATATGTCTAAGTTCATTGGGAGTGTTGAAGAAGTACACATTGCTTTTCTAGAAATTTATTCTTTGTCTCGAGTCTCTGGCATAATCATTAAGTATATTCTTCCATCTTCTAGCTTCGATCATCGATGAGATACCAAATAAGATGGTATCATCCACAAACTACTGTATAACCATAGGATGAAGGGAAGAGGCAGGTTTGATGCCTACTATCTTTTTTGAAACTATATCAGCTTGTATGTATCTTCCCAGTGCCTCAGCCATAATGATGAATAGGTACAATGAGAGAGGGTCTCCCTGATGAATTCCTCTTGAGGAGGAGAAAAACCCTCTAGGAACACCATTAACTAGCACTGAGAATTTAGTAGAAGAGACCGCATTCCATAATAAGCAAGACAATTTATCATTAAACCCAAATTTTCTAATCACTTGGAATAGAAAAGTCCATGAGACTCTATCATAAGCTTTGGATATATCAAGCTTAAGGGCCATCCTAGGGATTCTACTCTTATCCATGGAGTGGATAGTCTCATGTGTGGTGATCATAGCATCTAGAATCTGTTTGTCCAAGATGAAACCTTTTTGAGCAGGAGAAATAATTTTGTCAAGCAAGGGTTAAATTCTTAAAACTAGCAATTTAGTACATATCTTTTACACAGTGTTGCATAAGCTAATGGGTCTAAAATCAGCAAGGTATAAAGGTTGAGATTTTTTAGGAACAAGCACAATGAAGGTATTATTGACTTGTTTCAAAAAAATTCTAGATCTAAAAAAATCACAAACTGCAGCCGTGAGGTCTGCTCCAACAATCTTCCAATATTCTTGAAAGAATATAGGAGGAAAGCCATTAGGACCTAGGGATTTGAAAGTTCCCATGGAGAATAAAACAACATGTACTTATTCATCGGATACAGGCTTTAACATTTCCAGATTGTCTTCTTCTATTATCAAACAGGGGATTTTATCAATGAATTGACTCATAGATTTATCAATTCTATCATTATTGTTTTCTTCTGTAAGCAAATTATGAAAGAACACCCTGGCTTGCTCCCCTATTTCATTATCCTCAATAATAATGTCTCCATTATCCATGACAAGCTTAGATATTGAGTTGGCTTTTCTATGTTTCATAGATGAGAGATAAAAAAAAGCAGTGTTCATATCACCCTCTTTGAGCCATTGAACATAGGATTTTCATTTCCAAAAAACCTCTTCCCTTTCCATCAGATTCTTCCATTCTGAAGACAAATTATTCTCTTCTTCTAAGGTTCCCTTAGATTCATCCCCTTAATCAATCAATTTCTAAATATCCTTGAGTTTTCCCATTATATTTTTCTTCTGCTGGAAAACCTGCCCAAAACTATATCTATTCCAGCCATAAACTTCTTGTTTAATGTGCTGGAGTTTCTTGACTATTCTAAACATAGGAGTACCTTAAATGGGAATATTCCACCATTGGGGCACCATTTGTCTAAAACCTTTGTTTTTAATCCACATATCTTCAAAATGGAATGGAGAAGGTCCGTGACGTCCCTAATCTCTCCAATTGAGGATAATTGGGCAGTGGTCGGACATGGTTCTAGTTAGATCCTGCGCCTACATATTCTGATAATCATTCCAGTTGCTTGATATCAAAAATATATCTAATTTAATGTGAATCATTTTATCTCTTCTTCTTCTATTGGTCTAAGTAAAATTTTGGTTTTGCAGCTCTATGTCCAATAATCCCCAATCATTGATGAATTCAGCAAAGTCGAACATGTTGTCTGAGTAATCAATAATTCCACCCTATTTTTTAGAAGGGTATAAAGGTGTGTTAAAATATTTGGCTAACATCCATTTATAATTCTAAGGATTATTCCTGTAGCTACTCAAATCTATCCATAATTTTTGTCTCAAAGCTCTGTTATTCAATGCATAAATATTTAGCAATGTCCAGTTCAAGGAATTCATGGAAAAATTGGTAATCAAAAAGTGCTTATGATGGGCCATAAGAGATCATTGGATTTTAGCACTATTCCACATAGTGACAATCCCTCCTAAATCCCCTTCAGTAGGAATAATACAAAAAGATGCCTTAGGCCATATATAGTTAGCAATTTTCACAAAATTCTCCTCTTTCATCTTGACTTCTTGGAGTAATAGAATATCTAGTTTATTATCTAAAATGCAATTTTTAACCTCAAACTACTTTGAGGGACTGTTAAAGCCCCTAAAATTTCATGATAATATTCTCATTTAGAGAGTTTGGAGGGTTGGGACTCCAGTGTTTTCTATTTTCCATAGGCAATCTCCCTAGCAATCTCTTTTTGTCTTGTTTCCCTTAGGGTTGGCCTCCCTTGTTTGGGCTCAGTACCAACATCTGCATATTTTTTACCTTTCTAGATTTTTTTTCTTTGGGGTAACCCATTCTTCCTATTCATTTCTGCCATCTTGTCCTACTACCCCTGTTGCCAAGTAGTTTTCTACCTGGCCTCCATCTTCCAGATCACAGAAAAAGTATGTATTTGACTGTGGATCTGGTACTCATTGAGTGTGACTTTCAGGTGTTACTTCTTCCTGTCTAATCCTTGAAATTGTGTCATCTTCATTGGCTTCCTTTAGTAAAAGGTCCCCTCCTATCCCTTCCTTAAACATATTAGTCTATTTTTCTAAAGTGTAGACTGTGTTAAATGTAACCTTATGACTGTCGTCAGATACTATAGTCTCCTTTGAGACCTCTTTTCCCTCACTACTGATGATATCCTCCTTTCTCTTCTCCTCCTCTCCTTCTTTTGTAGCCTTCTGACTATCATCTAATACTATATTTTTCTTTGGGACAACTTCACCTTCACTGCTAGGGGAGCCTCCTTTCCCTTCCCCTCCTCTCCTTTTCCTATATTATCAGGAATTTCCACATTATTCTCTATTTCCTGCTTATTGTTCGATTGCTTTTCCTCTACATTCTGGGAATCCTCTTTCATCCCCCTTTTCTTCACTTTGAATTGTGTCATTAGATGTCCTTTCCTCTTACATATTTGACAAAAAGTGGTAGCATTCTCATAAGTAATTGGCTGAGTCTAGGTTCCATATTTAGAGTTAAGCTCAATGGACGTAGGGAGAGTCTTATTTATTTCAACATTAATAGAGAGTCTAGCAAACACACATCTAGACTTAGTTCTGGTTATATGATCTGAGGTGACATATTGACCAATAGAATTGCCAATGGCTGTGAATATTTTTTCATCCCAAAATTCCAAAGGGAATCTTGGTAATCTTACCCAAGCAGGTGTTGTCTTATTGAGGTCTGAGTTAGGATCAAATCCTAGTTTCCATGAGCATAAGGCTAGATAATGTGGTCCAAATAGCTAGGGACCTTCATAAATGGTAGCGATCATGTCCTCCCTATTCGTAAATCTAAAAAGGAATAGACCTCTAGCCATGGCTATGATTGAAACACTACCTTTGACTTTCCACCTAGATAGAATCCATCTTCTAAGCATTTAGATATTAGGATGGAAATAAAAAAACTTACCAACCAGCGTAAGGTCCATGGATGCCACTATTCCTCCACTAGATCATCTGGGATACTCAACACCTTGCCCTCCGAGAGAATAGGGAGGTTCGACATGCCTTTTGATGGACACGTCTTTTCACCTATGAGTGCCTTATTCCATCCATTGGATGGACCATCCCCTAATATATTCTTGGATAGATCCCTAGAGGTACTACTACCCGTAGTGACCTCCATTGGATCTGTGGTCTCGCCTGTTGCACTCAGGGGGCCCAACCAGGCAGAAAAAAACTAGTTTCAAATATTGTCCACACGCTTCACTCCTCTGCTCCTCTGCTCTGAAGGCATAGTTGTTCTAATTTATTTTATTTGTCTCTCTTTTAGGGGGATTTTTTTCCCACTAGGTTTTTTCCTTTTACTCCACTTTTTGAGAGTTGCATTGTACATGGGTACCTCATTCGGCCTAGTTGTCAGGACCCATTTTTGTTTTCACCCACCTAAGTTATGTTTATGGGGAGTATTAGTGTAAGTTTTATTTTCCTCACTTTATTTTTATTATCCTAATCAAGATATTCCACCTCACTTTGAGTTTCCCTACACTTATTGGATATGCTTTCTTAGGTGTACACTTGACCACACTATTTTAGCTAGTGGTAGTTACTACCCTTGACTAGTTGTTTGTTGAGTGGATATTTAGGGTATGGAGGTTACTAATATTATAGATATAGGTTTCATTTATTATTATATTAGGTTGTATATTAACCTCCTATATTTACATTACTTACATTATTCCATTACATCATATTGAGTTGGAGACATTTTATCTATTTTGCATTTTATCTCACTGTTATTCATAACTTGTAGTTTTATATCTTTGCACTTAGTCTTAACTTAATTAAATTAAATTTTCACATTTATCATAGATGCACCTTTTTATTCATCATAATTTTGGCATTCTCTGATATATACAAGATGGTGAGAGGCCAAGGGATCATTCAGTTCAAGACTGAGACTATCCATGCATTTTTATTAAAAAATTAATGAGACTCAAGTAGTTGGTGATTAATGGTATGCTCAAATGATCCATTAATTAATCATGGGTTCATGTCCCCCTAATTTAAATAGATATCATAGGTGATACCTTAGACTCAAATAATCCCATTATATGATAAATAGAGTTCTAAACTAAAATAACTATGAGCGCATCTAGTTGAGGTTTGTCTTAAAACAAGTTTTGGACATCCTAGATAATATACATTAGAAAATAAGTAGTGCACAACCTTCAAGAAATATAAAAACACATAAAATTTTCAAAAATTCCCACAATGATGTCAATACATGCTATAAATGCTATGTATTTGGAAAAAAAGAAGTGAATATTGTCATGCCTCTATAACCAGTTATTTAAGGACACCCTTTTTCTCAATGGAGTTTTGAAATAATTAGGGTGATTAACCCAAATTATTCAAGAGGGCAAAAACTTATCATAACAACTAATGATAATTACAATAGATGGATATAATTTATAGCCATAAAATTTTATAGAGCATTAAATGTCATAAAATTTCTATAAGAGAACACATTGACTAGGTTTAACACAATAATTTATTTATTTTATGATAATGGTCCAACTTTCCAATCTAATAAATTTATATAATGGGATTATAATAACTAAATTACCATCAAGTTATCTTAAAATTATTATTCATAAAGGAATAAAGTGGTTGAATCTACAAATAAGAACCTAGTAGATGCCATGAAGAACTCAACATAAGATAAACCAAGAGAATATAATATAATGCTAAAGTATGGACTATGGGTAGATCAAACTAGACACAAGTAGGCCCTCAAGGCTTCACCTTTTTGTTAATGTATGGGTAAAAACCAAATTTCCCCATCACTCTTAGAATCCCAATGTACCAATTCATGCAAGAGTACATGGTAAAAGATAAAATAATATAGTCTAGAGTACTTAACATAGTCCATATGGAATATGTATGCATTTAAGCTCTACATAGCTTCAACAAACACCAAGACATTTTCAAAAGGTTGTTTGAGAAGATATCTAAAATTAAAGCCTTCAATATTTCAGACCTAGTGCTTATATGGGATAAGGTGCATGATAAGAATAGACAACATTATAACTTCACTCCTTTATAAATTGGACCATATCAAATATATAAGATACTATGTAATAATGCCTTCAGTTTGAAGGACCTCCAAGGTAATGACCTCACTTTTATATTCAATGGATAGTTTTTGAAACATTATTTCATAGATTTTCCAACTGTAGATGTTTTTGAATGAATGTACGTAAAAATATAGATGTAGTAATAAAATATATTTATCTTTCTATAGAGTAGATTTCTTGATTCTAGGTTAATCTTTATTATTTATTATAGATTAGTGTTTCTTGATTTATGCATTTACTTTGAGTAGACTAGTTAATATTCTTTATAGATTAGTTTTTTTTTTTTTTAATTTGTAGAATATACCAACTGATTTCATGTGTTGTAGTTATAAAAGACCTGCCAAAAAAAGGAGGATGATAGAAAAAGAAGCACAATTGGTGTTCACAAGGATTGGTTTTGGTAGTGCTTGAGTTTCTAGGATTATGGTATATGTTATGACTAAACTAGGTTCTACTTGGAATGAGTGAGTTTGATATACCTTTTGAATTTACTTTGATATACTCACAAAAATTAAAAATAAAATCAATTTCCAAAGATAAACTACACTATTGCATGTTAAATTTGGATGACAAATAATAAACATATAAATGGATACATACTAGTAGGGATGTATTAAGTAAAATAATATTTATTATACATACACCCATATAATGGTGATTACCAACCCTTCTTATATATGTGTTCTAAAAAAAACTAATCACCATACAAAATTATAAAAGATGGGTGATTCATGTAATCTCTATCGGCAATATAGATGTCTAGATGGTAGTAGAGAAATTCTTAGAATGGAATCAATTGTATCTCTAATAGGGTTATGTATGCATTTATGGAACTATATCAATTCATAGGCTTCCCTTACTATTTGGTTATAAACTATAGAGTCAAAATAAAACCTACTATGTTCATTCAGGGCTTTGTCAAAACTCTCACAATAAGGGGAAATTTTGATTTCAAAAAATCACACACATAGATATAATGAGTGAAAATAGTTAATATTTTTCATGATAAGTTAGGAGTCTTTTTCAAGGACTAGTTTAATTATTATTTTTTGTTAGAGATGAAATTATATTATGATGCATTACTAAGATTATGGATTCTCAAATACTCATGAGTATTTCCCCATTGAATCACCATTTTTTGACATAACACACACACCATTTTATAAATATAAATGGGCACCCATTATTGTTTCTATACGCTTTTGTAGGGTCCTATAGGCCTTAGATATCCATGACATTGGTTTTAATATACATAAGTCTAAGGTTGTCATCAAATACTAAATTTTCAAAATTCAAAATATGAAAATCAAAGCTTGGACATTCATTTTGACTCATTTTAGACCTTAAGTTTTCATAATTCTTCTTCAAAATTGTCTTTATGATTTTTACGGACTAAAAAAATTAATTTGTGATGTCCTAGTGTCTCTTTGATTTTCATATGTTTGTAGGACTATTGACAAGGACTTGCAAATTATTCATGTTTGGGCACTACCTTTATTATCTAAGATCAGGATAAGTGGGAAGATTACATTAATAAGATCCCTTAAACCTTCATAAAAGACTTTAATTATTCAAATTTTCTAAGCTCTAATACCCTAATAGATGGCACTATCATGTTGTTTTCCATGTTTCAATTTGACACTCAAACCCTACATTCTTATCTATAATTTTGAGGTTTGAATGACAATTGGTATCTCAAAAGAAAACAAACACACTCTCATGTTGGATAGAATAGTTCCATGGATTGAATGGTGAAAATAATGGCATGAATACAGCTTTTACTATGATTATTCATAGTTTTATAGATTCATGGACTCTTATGGGTGTCCCTTCTTAGAGAAATATGCACTTATAGCTGGGTATGGAAATTATGACCCAAACTTGATGTCTAGATGGTGTTTTAAGACCTTAAAGTTGAATGAAGGTATGTAAATATGTTTTGTGACTTAAAAGAATTAAAATAAGGCTTTAAACACCATGACCAAGCTCAATTAAGGCTAAGAGACACTTACAATAGTCATTTTGGTAGAATGTCTCAATCAAGAGGGAAGAACTCAGTCTTATGAGTGCAAGGTGATTGTAAAGATAAATGAATGGGTTGGAATGATGAAATAAACATAGGAAAAACTCCATGAATATCATTTTGACTTCCATAAACTCTTGATAATGTAAAACAAGCCTACACAAACCTCTTGAAACCTTGTATACACCTACAATAGGTTGTAGTCTTGGTGAAGGTAAGAGGTGAGTATGCTTAAGAGGTGGAACAGGGTTTGATATTAACTTGAAAATAGTTCATGATTTACTGATAATTTTTTTTCACAAGATCTAGGACCCCCTTCAAGATGATCACCTACTATTCCCATTGGTCAAAGGTAGCAGTTCGTACAGATGAGCTAGGAAACCCATGTTTCTCAATGGGTAAAAATAAAGAATCTAAGGGAGAAAAGTTATTTTAGGTGAATTTAAAGATCCTTTATCATGAATTAAAGGTGGAGTTAATTTTTAAGAAACCTAAGAGCATTGTATTTAGCCTTGAGGAGTCATTCTTAGGAAGAAGTGAAAAATGCAAGAAAATAATCCTTTTAAAGGCATTTTTGGACAAATGGAGTTCATTAGGTGACTAATTGGATGAATATAGATAAAAAAAACTTGCTAAAAATTTTCATCAGGACCTTATAAAACACCTAAATTTTTCACTTTTCCTTGGGGAAGAGGTCTATACCTTAGTATTTTGTCTTAGAAGTCAGCTAATCAAGAAAAAAAAGGTTTGGCAAAATAAGCTAATGAAGTCAAAATGGGAAAAGGGATTGATAGGAATATTTTGGAAATTTAGGAAATGTATTTTGAGGTGTATTAATGGTAAATAAATAATATTAATCACTAAGTCAGGCTCAAACTTCTCAAAATGATCAAAACACCCCTTGCACATAGTCTAATTAGATAAGCTCCTATTATGCCTAGTTGGTGATTGAGAGGAAAAAATGAAAAGGAGTGATTGGGAGGTTATGTTATGGTTTTGAAATCTTGAATTAAGTATTCAAAATCAATATACACTAGCCCAACCATGAGAAATCATTCCAAATAGCCAAAACTAGCAGGGTACAAAATAGGTTCTTTTGACTATTTTGTGTATTATGTAGGGTAAATGAGGTTTCAAGAGATGAAATAAAGTTTTGGGGAAATATTAGGAATTATATTAACTAATTATTCCATATAATTATTTTAAAAATCTTATAATTGTTCAAACAATATCTCTCATCTTAGCCATTCAAAAGTGGCATAGTGAACACAATGGTGAGAAGGGTGAAACCTCTATGTGTGAGCCTTTTTAAGGTGTACCTAAGAAGTATAAGGACATGGAGAGTATTTAAAAGTTTCATCCACTCCATCCCACATATTTTCATGAAAAAATGAAGCCAATTTTGAGGCCAAGTGTGAGGGGTGATTGAAAAGGGATTTTTTTAGATTGTAGGCAATAATGGCTTACTTCCAAGAGTTTCCAGACTAAAACCAATGCATGGAGAGGCATGTATGAAAGACTTAAATATAATTATAATTATTATACCTATCCATAATTATTTTTTGGATGTTTAAATAGGTCTAAATCATGAAGGTAGTTTTTTGAGCCAGGACAAAGAGTTTGATGCTAGTTTTCATAAGTTTCATGACTTGTATGGACACTTGGGATTCCTAAAATTTCATGGTTTATTTAACATATATTTATCATGAATATTTAACCTATTTTATTATCTTGGAATGTGTCAATGTGATCTTTGGACTTCCCTTGTCTCACCTCTCTCCCAAATATTATAAATATTAACCTTTTTGGCTCTTTTGGGTAAACTCCATTGGTTAATGGTGAAACCCTATCCAATTTTGTACTTGAATGACTATTTAGGAAATAAAAAAGTTAATTTTTCTACTTAAATGGTGTAAAATTGAGTTTTTTACAATCTTATTGGTCTTGTCTAGTATAAAATGATCTTTTCTAGCATGTTATCTTTGATTATTCACCAAGAATGTAGAAGAGTAATAGTTATAAGTTTTTTTTAGTGTTCTATTTTAGTGTATAAGTGTTTTATAAGTGTTAAATTTCTATATTATCCCAATGAATAATTCATTACCCTTCTAATCATCAAAATACCTCTTGAAGAAACATTGATGTAAAAATATGTCTTGTGTTCTGAGTTTTATGTGAAGAAAGCTTTGTTTCACTCTAAGTAGTATAATTTCAGTCAATATGAGAAAACCAAATATTATTGAATTACCTTTTAGATTTATAAATTTTCCTTATTAACCCTTTTCATGCAAAGTTGATAAGTGAAAGAGTTTCAAAGAGAGCATCAAGGGAACTATCCCTTTTAGAGATTCATCTCACCAAATTGATCACCCATAATAAGTTATATGTTTCCATTGTGTCACTTGGATGAAGATAACTAAGACATCTTCTCAAGGGGTACAAATCCAAGTGACAATAGTTTTTGAAATGCTTGATGGGACTCTAATTCTTAAAATATTATCTAAGATTGTTGTTGGTCTTGGAATATTTATAACTATAATAACATCTGAATTTAGTACCTAGTGACTCAAATAAGTTTTCAAATATTTGGTTGCTAATCAGTTCTTAATATCCAAGCCAAAAGTGACCACTAGGTCTACTGCTAAAGGTATACCTTTTGAGTTTGTGCAATTGCCTTTGTATTCTATCAAAAGATTCAATTTTTTGAGTTCTCATCCTTATTCAAGGGAGTTGGTGTTTAATAAGTCCAATTTTTTACTTAGTTTAACCCCTAATACACATATTTTACATTCCAATATGGCTAAAAACCAACCTTTTGTATCCTTCATTGGATCATCTCCTTTGAATCTTTCCCAATATGACCCAATTCTTGGAGTATTCATTAAGAGTGTTCCATATTTTAGTGAGTAATATCCTATTACTCCCATTGAACACATAAAAAACATAGAAATTTTTTACAACATCTATAATATCACTTAAGATAATGTGGATATTAGGCTATTGGCATTGCATTTCAAAGAGAAAGCTTTCAATTGGTATGGGACTCTACCTTATAATTTCATTGCTTCATGGGATAAAATAGGAGATCTATTATCTAAGAGGTTTGAGGAAAAGAGTGATTATCTATCACTAGCTAAGAAAATGACCACTATCAAGAAGGCTCCACAAGAGTTCATATAGGAATTTAACTCTAGATTTCAAAAAACATGGGATAAGATCCTAGCCCTTGTTATACCTACTACAAATTATGCCTTTTGTGTTATCTAAAGGCATTGAATAGTTATATAGACATTATTATCCAATCCATGGGTGGGAATACATTACCTAGTGCTTATGATATAGCTATCAATGCTAAGAATTGTCTTGTTCAAATAGGGAAGATTGCTCCAAGACCACTAATGTCATTATTCCCTGATTTGTAGCCTCCTAGTCAAATTATATTACCTACCTTGGATCCTTTGCCTAATATTTAATTAAATTCTTCTCTTCCCCATAAAAATGAGATTCATGAAGTCAATATTTTGATTCAAAGTGTTACTAATGAATTGGTTTCTCTTAAAAGGAAACAAGCTCAAAATTACAAGCCTTACCAATCCTACAATCAGTTTGGATAAGAAAGTAGGCCTCCTTTTCAAAGTAATGCTCAAGGACAAGGTAAAATCAATAAATATATACCTTACCAAAGTTACAATCCCAATGCTCCATAATCTTATAAATATATTTTTCCCACTCAAAACAACTTTATTCAATAACAACCATGTTATCCTTCCTATGACCAAAATCAAGGCCAAGTTGCATATGCCATTGAAATGCTTAATCAAGCCATGACAATGCAAGGTAGTAAATCACCTCAATTTTCAAATTTTAAGGTTCCAATGAAAAATGGAATGAAAAATGGAAAAATAAAATATGATTCTACTCTTATAAATATTTGGATAGAGAGTTTTGTGCCATCAATCATTTGGTAAATTCAAGTAATATGAATGCTAGTGTATCCTCTAACACTTGATCTAAGATGAGGGTTATTGAAGAGACACAAGGGGAAACCAAAGGAAATATTTTGACTCCTATATCACCTTTAATAGTAGGTGGGTATAAATCAGCTCCTAAATTTTAGGATAATAAAACATTTCAAAGTTCAAAACTAGATCTTACACATCCATATTCACAAGTGACACCACAAGGTACTAGTGCTTCCAAAGAGCCTTTCAAGATGAATAATCCTTATATAAATGTATTGGATAAAATGAATTATTTAAAAATGAATATTTAATTGTGGGATTCATTGAAAATACTAGAACAAAAATATATCCTTCAAAAAGAATTGTTTGGGCTAGGTAAACAAGTAGGATTAGCTAGGACTGAAAATGTTATTTTGGTGAATGAAACATAGACCATTGATGGAAAAGTGAATAAAAATGATAAGACTGATCCTTTTTATCTATATTTTGTCTTTTATCATTTATGATTTCTTATTTCATAATTTCATCATAAATAGTGGGGTTATGCCCAAGTCAATAGCGGATAAACTAGGCCTCAAGTATGAACCAATGGATAAATGAGTTATATAATTGGATGGATCACCTATAAATACCTTAGGAGTATCCAAGGATTTTAATTTGATTTTACATGATTTCGCTATTTTTTCTATCCCTCTCATTATGGTTATTGCATATCTACCACCATACTTTGCTCTTTCTTTGTCAATAGAGTTTACAACCAAGATAGGTGGATATTTGGTATCCAATTGGTCCTATATGGTTTTTAGGAAAAATTATGGTGCTAAGGTAAGGATTTAATTAGAGCCTATTCATCACAATAATTTATATCCTTAAATGCCTAAGGTTACAAATGTCAATTATGATATTCTTGATGAGGAAGAGCTTCACATGGATCAATCACCAACCTCTTCTCTTGAAGGAGTTTATAATTTATATCTAGATTAATGGGGAGATAAGAACTATGAGCATGATCCTCAAAAATTCATAGAGGAATTTGGTCTTGGATTATATTGAATTCATGAGGAGGACTCTTTCATGCCAAAATTGATGAAGCCAAGTCAAAACATGGATGGTTTATGGTAGATTTTATTTGATGGATCAAGAAGTAAGGTTGGATCAAGTGGTGGAGAAATGTTGGTTTCTCCATCCAAGGAAAGGTAATACTATACTTTCAAATTTCACTTCACTTTTAATCTTAATGTGGTAGAATATGAGGCCCTCATTCATGGTCTTGAGTGGGCTAGGAAAAGAGGTGTGAAAGAGTTATAAGTTTATGGTGATAGTGAGTTAATTGTGAATCAAGTAAGAGGCCAACATGTGACTAAGAACTAATTTATTAATTATTATAAGCATAGAGTGTGGGATCTTATGGAATATTTTAAGCCTTAAAAATTCAATCTATACCAAGAGAGGATAACAAACATGTTAATAAGTTGGCAGCAATTGGATCTCAGTTTGATGTTCCAAAGGAGATAAGAGAAGATAGGAACTAATCTCATCTAAAAGTGATTGTAAGGCCATATATACCTAATAATGTCACTAATTAAAAAGTTTTTTATAGTGACCAGAAAATAGCTCTTTTTATACAAGCAGAGGCTAACTTTTCCTGAAAAAATCAATCTAAACTACAACAGTAATATGGAGGGTAGATTATACAATTGAAGACAAATAATATCCATAAGGGCTTAGTCACACTTAAGAGTATCTTCAATTATGATGATTAGTTAAATAAGGAAAATTTAATCATGTATACTAAGCAAGAAAAATATGAGAAGGTACAAATCTTCAAAGATAAGTTACTTGCTCTTGGGAAGGTATGTACTAGAGAAAAAAGATATGCTTTCATTGAGTTATGCAAGTAATTTTTTAAGTCTTTTCATGGGAATATAGTGATTTAAATGGATTTGATAAAAACTTAGATAAATATACCATATAAATATATGAAAATTCTAAGCCTATATATAAAATACAAAGGCCAATCAATCCTAAGATTGAGCCTCTCATGAGAAAGGAGATTACAAAGTTGATTGAGTCTAAAATCATTTTTCCTATTAAGCATTAATCTTGGTTGGAAAACTTAGTCCCAATAAGGAAGAAGAATGGGTAAATCAGGTTCTATGTTGACTTTATAGACTTGAATATGGTTTCCTTGAAGGACCATTATCCTCTTCCTTCCATGGAGTAGATTTTACAAGCTATGGAAGGTAGTGAAAGGTTCTCACTTCTTAGTGGATTTTTAGGGTATAATTAGATTTTGGTAAAGGAAAGTGACCAATATAAGGCAAAATTTGCCAAAAAATGGGGTAAATATTCTTATAGGAACATTAATTTTGGTTTATATAATGTTGGATATCCATTTCAATGTGTAATGGATATGGATTTTCAAGGTGTAATAAATGATATGGTGTTATTGTATCTTGATGATATCACGATATTCTCTAAAGATGTCAAGGATCACTTGAATCACCTTAGGTATATTTTTTAGAGATTTATAGAGTTTTTAATCTCTCTCAACCCAGATAAATGTTTTTTTCTTGGTTCAAAAAGGTAAAATTTTGGGACACATAGTCTCAAAGAAAGGCCTTTTAATAGATCTTGAAAGGGTGAGTACAATCTTGGCATTGACTTTGCCCAAACATAAGAAAGGTTTAAAAAGTTTATTTGGAAAAATAAATTTTATGATGAGGTTTATTCCTGATTTTTATAATTTTTTCAAGCCTCTAACCTTCATGCTAAGGAAATATGAAGTGTTTATTTGGACAAGGAGAAGGAAGTAGACTTTTGAAGAGATCAAGCAAGCTATTGCTCAAGCTCCAACTCTTGCAAGTCCTAATTTATAAAAGTATTTAAAATTGCATACCTTTGGAAATGAATAATTAATATCTACCATGCTCACTCAATCAAATGAATAAAATTTGGAGTAGCCTATCGCCTTCTTTAGTCAAGGATTGGAAGGCTATGAGGTAAGATACACTTATGTAGAAATGTAAGTACTTTCAGTTGTTAGAACTCTAAAGAAGTTTAGGAACATGTTATCTAATGAAAACATTCATATATTGATACCTAATCCTAGTGTCAAAGATTTCCTTTCGATTAGAGATTTGAATGAGAAAAGGGTTGGTTGGATCACAAAAATGATGGAGTATGATGTATAAATCAAGACAACCATGCTAGTGAAAGGGAAGGGATTATGTGAGAACCTTGATTTAGATTTGAGTGAATAAAAAGAAGTTTTTAAATCCCTTCATGATGATCCTATGATAGCTACATCCTCATCAATGAGGAGTTGGACACAATAAATGATCCATTTTCTTCAAATCGGTGAGTGTCAATAACGTCTATATAGAACTAAAAGAAGGTACTTAAAATTACAATCTATTCCTTATGTAATTATTGATGGAGTGTTTTTTAGGAAGAAATTATCAGGTGTGATTTTGATATGTTTTGAATTATATTAGTTTGAGAAAATATTTCTTGAGTTTCATGAAGGAAAAATTGGTGGTCACTTTTATCCAAGAACCATAGCTGCTAAGATTATGAGAGCTAAATATTTTTGTCCTAGTTTGTTCAAAGACACCCATGATTGGGTAAGGAAATGTCAAAATTTTTATCTTTTTTATGGTAAGAAAAATATTTCATCCTCACCTCTTCATCCAATACAAGTAGACCAACCTTTTATGCAATGGGGTCTAGATTTCATAGGCCTAATTAACCCACCTTCTAGTATTGGCCACAAGTGGGTGTTGAATGATACCGATTACTTTACAAGATGAGTTAAAGATTTATCTCTTAAGGAAGTAAATGAAAGTTCAATTTTAGACTTATACGAAGGCATAGTGACAAGGTTTGGGGCTACTTCGACAATAATTTTAGATAATGCATTGGCTTTCCTTGGAATGAAAATAAGTGAGTGGGCTTTGAAACATGGTATTTATCTTAGTACTTCCTCCAAATTTTATCTATAATTTAATGAACTATATGAGTCCACTAATAATAATCTAATTAAGATCATAAATAGGACAATGGAGGAAAACCAAAGAACTTGTCATTTCAAGTTAAAAATAGCTCTTTATGTTGATATAATCACCCCAAAAAGAGCCATTGGAAACTCACCATATACACTTGTTTATGGGAGATAATCTAGACTACCTATTTCACTTACGTTACTAGCCTTGGATCTCACTTACTAGCTAGAGTTGATGGAAAATGAAAGCATGGAGGTCAGATTAAGTGAGTTAATAGAGCTTGAAGTAACAAGGGATCAAGCTATGTAAACTATGAGAGATCATAAAGATCAAACAAAGATATACTTGATGAGAAATCCATTCCAAGAATATTCCAAGAGGGATACAATTTTGTAAAGTGGGATGAAGATAGGGCTAAGCCTATAAAACACATAAATTTTGATGTTTTGTGGAGTGGCCCTTATGTCATCACTCAATTCAAGTAACACAATGCTTTCCAACTCTCAAAGTTGGATGGAGAGGAGATTCATATCTTATTAAATGGGATATATCTCAAACATTGATACTAAGGTTCTCCTCTATCCATGTACATAGATTCTATTTTCATGTTTTCATTAAGTGCTTATGCACATGTGTGAGTTTTATTGGTGTCTTGTTTTGCTTCATGTTTTGTTTGTGTGTTTTGGTTGTTTTGTGTGTGTTTTAGGCAATTATTTGCTAGCTTTCCTTGAGATTTTATTGACTCCCTAGCCCATGGATTGATAAGGCTACTGGTCTTTAGTATAGCAGGCATAATACCCCTATGAGTCACCATTTTATTGACCAAATTTGACTTTTAGGTAAAAGTTAGACCCCTTTAGGTAAAAACATTATTTTTTATATGTTTTATGGGTTTAATACTTTGTCATATGGTATGTTATAGTTCATTTGATGTTATTTGATGCCTTTTAGCCTTAGTCATGGTCTAATAAGTTTATTTATCATTTTGGGTTATTTAGTGGGCTTTTGGGGTCATAAATGAAAGTGGCATGGCTCCCAAGGTGTCTAGGTTTCATATTTTCTTTCAAATGTCCAAGATGTTAGTTTCCTTATCATGAATGTCACTTCAATAAAAATATTGTAGGTTATCTAACTAAAGATCAAGTAATCAACTAAAAAGGGAAATTTTGGCACTTGTATGGACCATGGAGGAAGGTGAAACATGGAAGAGGATGATGGAACATCTAATCATATTCCTAACACTCATCTCAATTCTTTACATTCTCTAGAAGTGCCATTTTTAAGCCAAAATAGTTCTACTACTTCTTTGCCTTTCTAGACATATAGAAGTGACCATCAGATATGTGCTTAGTATAGAGAGCTGAAGAAGTTTCAAGTCAAATAATTTTGGTATGTGTTATTAAACTCAGATGCCTTAATTTTCATATTAATATTTCAAATTTTTGTTATCCATTATTTATGAACTATCCTCTACAAGCTGACTATGTTATTTTGCTCACTATTTCTTGCACCCTATAGGTTTTGATTCATTTTAGACAAGTTCATATGAAAAAGTAGTGATGTTGACTCTAGAGGATGTTGGATACATTCTCAAATTATCTCCATTCTTATTTTTATGTTTCATGATGTTTTGATGGGTAAGTTGTCTCATGTTGTAGGAAGGTATCGCCATTGTGAAGTTTTAGTCAATTTCTTCCTTGTTATAAAATGGTAGTATTATACAGAAGTCTCGTGTGATATAAGATGGTTTTACACATGTTTAAATTGAAAAATTTCACTCCCTTAAATTTTTGGTTTCACCACATCATACTAGAGTAACTTTCAATCTTACCATTCCTCAGTCAAATTTTCACTCTTTCCCACTTGCAGTCACATGTATGAGATTTGTCTAGTTTGATCATGGAAATATAATAAGGGTGTATTAACTTATTAAATCCATCAGGACCTAAGGATATTTATTTTTTATGTTTTAGAAAGTGTGAGACTGGCTATAAGCTCTTTCACCATACCAATTAGTCACTAGTTATACCTGCCTACTCTATTCCATATGTATGCAAGTGGTTTTTCACATTGAAAGGGATGTTTTGGATCTTATAAAAAGATTTAATTAGTGTAAATAAATTATTTTAAGGTTTTAATTTAATTTTTATTTTCTCTTGAGACATTTCATCCACACTTTGCTTCATTTCATACTCATTGCCTACATACAACCAATGCTCACCTAAAGGAGCCTTTTACTGACATCATGTTGAAGGTGAAATAGTTGAGAGATGTGTCAATATTTAAATATTACTAAGGTTAATTTTAATACTTATTAAAATAATATGATGTGTTAATAAATATAGGTAACTTGTGTACTACTCAGTCTACTTCACTGCCTATGTGTGAGAATGCCTATCTACAGATGTGTCATAGAACTTTGATAATTTTTATTTGGGGATTTGAAACATGGAAGGACACTTATTTTGGATTATAGTATGTGAATTGAATATTTAAGAATTTCTTGAAGTTTTTTATGGATAAATATAAATTTAAAACATGTTCAAGGGGAAAATGATTGACTTTTGAGACCAAATCCCTAAAATGTGAAAACAAAGGTCCAATAGGTATTTTGGATATCTTAAAACATGTTTGAAAATAGTTTTGAAACATCCAAATAGGTAATTATAATACATTATATCATGGAAACTATTTTTTACAAGAATTGAGGTTAGAAGGTGAGTATAAGAGTGAAGTTGAAGGCCTCATATATGCCTCCAAAAACACTAAAAACCCTGTATTCTTATCTATAGTTTTGATGTTTGAATGACAATTGATGTCCCAAGAGAAAACCAACACACTCTCATGTTAGATATAATAATTAAATGGATTTAATGGTTAAAAAATGTAATTAATTCAATTATTATTATGATGATTCATATTTTCTAGATTCATAGACACCTATAGGTGTCCCTTCTTAGAGAAATATGCACCTAAAATTGAGTATGGAAATAATGACCCAAACTTGATGTCTAGGTGTTGTTTTAGGACCTTAAAGTTGAATAAAGGTATGTAAATATGTTTTTTGACATCAATGGATTAAAATAAGTCCTTAAAAACCATTACCAAGCTCAATTAAGGCTAATAGACACCTATAATAGTCACTTTGGTAGAGTGTCTCAGTCAAGAGGGAAGAACTCAGTCTTGTGAGTTAAAGGTGATTGTAAAGAGAAATTAATGGGTTTTAATGATGAAATAAAGTTACAAACACCTCCATTAATGTCATTTTTACCTCCATAAACTCTTTAAAATGTAAAATAAGCCTACATAGACCTCTTGAAACCCTATATACACCTACAATAGGGTGCAGTCTTGGTGAAGGTGAAAGGTGAGTATGATTAAGAGGTGGAAGAGGGTTTGATATTAACTTGAAAATGGTTAATTATTTATTTATAAAGTGTTTTAAAAATATACAAGACCCCCTTCAAGAATATCACTTACTATTCATATTGGTCAAAGGTAGCAGTCTGTACAGATGAGCTAGGAAACCCATGTTGCTCAATGGGTAGAAATGAAGAAACTAAGGGATAAAAGTTGTTTTAGGTGAATTTAAAGATACTATATAATTAATTTAATGTTTATTATGTGTTTAATAAACCTAATATCATTTTATTTATCCTTGATGAGTCATTCTTATGAAGAAGTGAAAAATGCAGGAAAATAATCCTTTTCGAGGCCTTTTGGGACAAATGGAGTTGGTTAGTTTCCTAATTGGATGAATCCAGATAAACCCTTTGGTAAAAATTTTAATTATGAAATTATAAAACTCCAAAAATATAAATATTGTCTTAGGGAAGACGGATATACCTCACTATTTTGTCTCAGAGGTCAGCCAGTCAATAAAAATTAGGGTTTGGTAAAACAATCTAATGAAGTCAAAATGGGAAAAAGGATTGATATAAATGTTTTAAAAACTCAAGATAAATATTTTGAGGTGTATTAAGGTTAATTATATCCTATTAATAACTAATTAAATCTTATAATTCTCAAAATGATCAAAACACCTCTTGCACACAGTCCAACTAGACAAGCTCTTATTAGGCTTAGTTGGTGATTAAGAGGAAGAAATGAAAATGAGTGCTTGGGAAGTTATTTTATGGTTTTTAAATC
Source organism: Torreya grandis (assembly GCA_037957365.1). Taxonomy (NCBI): domain Eukaryota; kingdom Viridiplantae; phylum Streptophyta; class Pinopsida; order Cupressales; family Taxaceae; genus Torreya; species Torreya grandis. The sequence continues at coordinate 963,265 of JARHVA010004559.1, read as the reverse complement.
TTTAATGAAGTATTAAAAATTATTAAACACCATATAATCAATCATAAATCAGTTTAGATAGCCAAAACTAGTAGGGTACAAAATATGTTCTTTTGATTGTTTTGTGTATTATGTAGGGTACAAGAGGTTTTAAGAGATGAAATAAATTTTGGGGGAAATATTATGAATTATAATAAATAAATATTTACATATAATTATTTGAAAAAAATTCTAAGTTTTCAAACAATAGCTCTCATCTTAGCTAGTCAAAACTGACATAGTGAACATAATGGTGAGAAGGATGAAAACTCTATGTGTGAGCCTTTTAAAGGTGTACCTAAGAAGTATAAGGCCATATATATTATTTAAAAGTTTAATATACTCACTCCCACATATTTTCATGGAGAAATTAAGCAAATTTTTAGGCCAAGTGTGAGAGGTGATTGAAAATGGATTTTTTTTAGATTGTAGACAGTGATGGCTTACTTCTAGGAGTTCCCAGATGAGTAGGACTAAAACCAATGCATGAATATTAATGTATTAAATAATTACCTATAATTATAATCATCATACCTATACCTAATTATTTTTTTGATGTTCAAACAAGTCCAAATCATGAAGGCAATTTTTTGAGCTTAGACAAGGAGTTTCATGCCACTTTTCATGAGTTCCATGACTTGTATGGACACTTGGTCTTCCTAAAATTTTATGGTTCATTTAAAATATCTTTATAATTCATATTTAAACTCTTTTTATCATCTTTATAGGTGTCCAATTAACCTTTGGACTTCCCTTGTCTAGCCTTTCTCCTAAATGCTATAAACATTGGCCTTTTGGCTCTTTTGGGTAGCTTCCATGGGTTAATGGTGAAATCCTAGACAATTTTATACTTGAATGAATCTTGAATAAATAAATAAGTGAATTTTACTACTTATATGTTGTACAATTGAGTTTTTTTTAAATCTTTCTGGTCTTGTCTAGTAGAAGATGATGATTTTTAGCATGTTATCCTTGATTATTCACTAAGTGTGCATAAGAGTAATTGTTACAAGTCTTTATTAGTGTTATATTTTATTGTATAAGTGTTTTATAAGTGGTCCATGAATGTATTATCCAAATTAATCATTCATTACCCTCATAAGCATCAAAGTACCTCTTGAACCTACCATATGAAACATTGATGTAACAATTTGTCTTGTGTTGTGAGTTTTGTGTGAAGAAAGCTTTGTTTTGCTCTAAGTAGTATAATTTTAGTCAATAGGAGGAAATAAAATATTGTTGAATCACATTTTAGCTTTTTAAGTTTGTCTTCTTAACCCTTTTCATGTAAATTTGATAAGTGAAAGTATGTTTCAAAGAGTACATCAAGAGAACTATCCATTTTAGAGATTCATCTTACCAAATTGATCACCCACAACAAGTGAGGTATTTACATTATGCCACTTAGATGAGCAGAGCTAAGACATCTCCTCAAGGGGTGATAATACAAGTGATAACATATGTTTCTTAGGAATTACCATAGTTTTCCAAACATTATGTACATTATTGATAATTGGGTCACCATAGGACATCCACATGGTAGACCCATGTTTAATCAGGATAAAGTTCAATTCAAAGAAAATTCTATTCATTCAATTTTTTTGAGACCTAATAACATGCCATATGACATAACCATGTTACGTGGAATCATGAAAGTTCAAATCAAATTAATAGTCTAATGGCTTTGAATCTTTGAGTTCTCATAGTTTTAGGAGATTAAAAAGCGGCACAATTCTATGAACCCAAAAGGTTAAAACAAAGTCTAATGGCCCTATGGCCTAGTATTCTAATGGATTTAAGTTTCTAATCTTAGAGGATTTGATAGTTGGCACAATTATATTAACCTAGAGATTTAAAGGACAAATATAAAGTTAATAACTTAATGATTCATGGCTCTGAGTCTTTTAGCCTCCATAGTATCCAAGATCATGCCATGCATCAACATCTCAATCTCTAATCCTTCCAAGGTATGTACATACTTCAAAGGTTTAAATAGTCATAGACCCAAGTCTCCACATTCTTGTATCCTTGACATGACTCCACATGGATTAACCACATTAGCTCATAACCCCAAAACATATAAAGTAGAAATTAAAATATTGGTGGCATAACATACAAGGTTGATAGTTGAATCTATCAAAATATTTAAACCTTCCCTGCTCAATTTTGATATTATTAATAAATATTTTAAGGTAACACATGCATTATTTTAAAACCTTAAGGACATAAAGGGAGAATCCCAATAATTACCAAGCATACAAGTAACTAAAAGTGTTACCACATTGGCATAGGGCTCTTAATTTTATAGATATGAAGTCATGCATAGTCCAATAAACCTAGTTCTGATTCCCCAAGTAGCTATAAAATTTTGTCCTTCCCCAAACCTACAAATATTTTAAGAAGTTATGTCATTAAATTATCTTAATATTTTGGTTATTCATGAGTATTATTTTTAAATAAAATTATTAATATTGTGTAATTGATAATTTGAATGCATTTTTTTTAATAATCATAATCTCTCTTTATAGATATGTAATTGTAATCCCACATTGACATCAACATTTGATTATATATGTTAAATTTTATTATATTCCTATTTTTTGGAATCTTAACTATGTTTATTTGTTGTTGTCATTATATTATCTTAAAATAGGCATTGGTTCCTAATTTCTTGTCCAACCTCTAGTTCAAGAGCTAGCTTAGAAAGGTTTCATCTTTTTTGGTCCACAAACTTTCCTTTCTGCCCTACATTTCCCTCTTTTTTTGAGTTTTTTTTATTAGACCCACATAAGGTTATATTCATCATATATATATATATATATATATATATATATATATATATATATATATATATATATATATATATATATATATATATATATATATATATCACATCATATCTTAGCTATATCTGGTAAATAAATGTTATGCTCACCGTTATTCTACTAATAGGTTATTTACAAAACCCAAAACCTTGCAACTCATGTCTTAGCGTGAATATTTTTTCCTAATCCTAAAACATTAGAGGATACTTCATAAGGTTATTTTTTGTGTATAAAACCCAAATAAATAATTAATCTATTAAAGGGGAGCCAAATTTAGATGCTCAAATATATATTTTTTCACACTTAACAAATATAACTCTAGGATTTACCCTTCAGTACCTGACTTTCCTACTTTTGTAAGGCTTTCATTCACCATCTCAATTTTCCTAAATGACTATCTTATAGTATGTCCCTAATATATTGATTACCTAGATCACCTTTAGCTCATAATATGCTTAAAACCTAATATATATCCTTCATTATCAGTTACATAGATTCAAGATTTATGCATTCTCTAGGACACTACCATTTAGACCTAAACACTAGTGTCCTAGAGCCAACACTAATGTGCATACCCTAAAAACACTTAAATTTAAAAATATTTATAAATTTATGGGTTGGAGTATTTGTCTTAATTAACCCTCTATGAGGTTATTTTCATAATGTGTTGTATAAATACAATTCAAATAACATTCAAATACCATTCATTATCATCAAGTATTTTTCAAGCACACATATAAAACATAAATAAAAATAAACTTTCAAGATTAGAAAACTACCCTATTTTTCTTGATTTTAATATTAGTCATAGGAGTAGTATTCTTACTCTAAAGCATTCCAAAAGTATCCCATGAGCAATATTTCTCAATTTTAAAGTTAGATCATTGCATGCACTAATATATAACATATTAAACTATTATTCACACATAATCCCATGCATAGGAGAGAATTACATATTTATAAGGCCCTCTTTAGAGTATTGGATATGTATGCAGTTCTCACTGACCTATGAATATTTGAGGATAGATCAACTTTACTTGAGCCCATTAACCCATGTTTTATAAAGTGGCATGGCCCAATTGAAGGATCTAGGGTTTTGATTAAAATACTGATATCAATAATCTATGCACCTTATCTAAATAGAGAATCTAAAAGGTGAAAGTGAACCCTAATATTTTGTATAGGAGACTAGTGGTAGAGTCAATACATTAGTGTCAATGCTAGTGTCTATAGGGTGATGCAAGTGCCTAGACTAGAAAAAAAAGTATTTAAATTTTGATGACTAGATCCATATCTTTAGATAGTTCATTCTTCTACTTACACTACTCAAACATTCCTATGTATTAGTGTATAAGTTAAGTATAATCTCTCCTTCACATTATTATTATCAGAACATTGAATGTTGTGTTTTCTATATTTAACATATTCTTGGATTCAATATATCTTATTATAATATTAGTAAAATATAAATTTATTTAATTATATTGGTTTATAGAGTAGATTATTCCTTACTTGATTATTCTACCCATTCCTTTAATACTTATTTATAAAAAATGTTAAACAATTACAAAAGGAAAAGTTTAAAAATCACATGTTACAAAAGTTACAGTAAGAAAAAGTGAAATTACTAAAAGAGAAGTTAAAAAATTAAACTTAAAATAAGAAGAAAAATATTCTTAAAATATGGTTTCTAATAAAATAGTTTCTAAAGTTAGATATGATAACAATATCTGATGTTACAAGTGTGGTTTCAAAGGAGTCAACTCAAAAGTGCTCATCATTTCTAGAGCCTTTGATTATTAACCATGTAATGTATGGAAAGTAATGTATTAATGTTGTGATCAATAAAACTATCCAAATGAATGTATGTAGGATGAAAATCATATAATTTATTAGATATGATAAGAAGTTACACTTGAGTAAGACTATTATATCTAAATCATTGATCATATCCATTGAGATACCTTTCACAGTTGGTCCAGAAATGATCCAAAACTCAGAAGTTCTAGTTGATAAATATTTCAATAGCATAGAAATAACACAATAGCAATGAATTCTTCGAGAAGAGATGTTGTATTACTCAGAAATCATAATACAAATATAGGCTTATCTCTAGGAAGAGATGTCTGCCTCCCCATTTCGGGTTACAATGCATTTATACATATTTTTGAAAAAACATCAAGAGATTAAGTGGCTCGAGGAATTAACAGGTGACAATTTAATGTCCTAAAATTAAAATGATATAGTGCTCGAGGACATAATGGCTCAAGGAGATACTCAAAGACATAATGGCTCAAGGAAATAACTGTCACCGACAATACAAAATGAAAACAATACAAAATTTGAGGAATTAACTATCACCCCAATGGTCACCCAAATTTTTGCCCAGATCATTCCTCCCTCTTTGAAAAGCAATGGTCCCCATTGCATCAATATTCCCCATTAGGTGGGGTAGTTGTGTCTTGATTTGATTCTCTGTGAGCCACTCACCTTGGTGGCTAAGCTGACCTCTTCTGACCACTCGATATAGTGGAATAGAGTGTCCTCTTGTTGTCTTCATCCAAGTATCCACAATCTGATCCTCTTCTACTAGAGCAAAATTTTGTGGATCAAGCTCATCAATGTCTAGTTGTTCTGCCACAACTGAAGTGTCCAATAGAGGTGTGTGATATGGTTTGAGGAGCTCCACATTAAATATTGGATACAGACCAAGGTAGGCTAGTAGGTTTAACTCAAAATCATTTTTTGCAACTTTTGTGGTGATGGCGTATGGACCATATTGCAAAGGATAAATCTTTCTGTGTGGGCCTGCAAGTTTTTCCTTCTGAAGTCGTAACCAAACCTTGTCACCCATAGAAAAATGGTGTGTAATCCTATGTTTGTCATGGCATTTCTTATACTTTTGATTCATTTTCTCTAGGATGTCGTGAACTTGTTATTGGATGTGTTTCTTTTATTTAATAAACTTTGTTGCTTTTACTACCTCAGATCTTCCATGAGGTGTGTATTCCATGGTGGAAAATGGAATAGCTATATCAATTGGTGCCATGGGTTGGAACCCAAAACATACTTGGAATGGATTGTGCTTGGTTGAGCTATGAAGTGCCCAATTGTATCCATGTTGTATGAAAGGATGTCCCTCATCCCATGTGCATGGATGTTTAGAGTGGTACATCTGAATCATGTGAACAATCAAGTGGTTTACCACTTTGTCTAACCATCAGTCTGTGGATGGAAGGCTATGGAATTCATCAGCTTAGTATTCATCATCTTCCATAGAGTGGACCAGAAGATGCTCAGGAGCCTGCTATCTTGATCTAAGATAATGGACTTGGGGAGACCAAAATGGAGCCATACATGAATAAAATATAGTTGAGCAATTTCCTCAGTAGATATATTTTTCTTACAAGTAAGCATGATAGCCATTTTTGAAAAATGATCAACTACCACAAAAATATAGTCCTTGCCATGTTTGGAAGTGGGAAAACCTGAGAGAAAATCCATTGAGATGGATTCCCAAGGCCTAGTTGGTTCTATAAATGGCATGTACAATCCTTGCTTCTTATTTATTAGCTTGGCTATTGCACATGGGGTGCAATATTTGAGATGTCTTTCCACATATTTTTGCATATGGGGCCAATAGAAGTGTTTTTGAAGAACCACCAATGTTTTTTGGATACCAAAGTGTACAGCTGTCCTACTGAAGTGTGCTTCCCATATCATCTTTTATTGCTCTACAATAAGAACACAGATGTGTCCCATATGGAAAAGGACATTATCTTGCAAATAGAAGTTAGAAACATGTTCACCTTTCTAGAGTGCTTGATATGTGTCAGTAAAGGTAGGATCTGCTTCATACAGAGCACCCTAAGTGGTAGTCTCATGTTTGCACAAGTCAAGAACTATTGTGAGTGCAGTAATTAGTGGGTAGCTTAGACAATCTATAGTGGTATTTGAACTCCCCTTTTTGAGTTTGATTATCAAGTGGAATTGTTGAAGATATGTGGCCCACTTTTGGTGCCTCTCATTTTGTAGTTTGCTTTGTATTTGGATGAATTCCAATGGTCTGTTGTCAGTGTGGATGACTGTCTCTTTCCCCAAGATGTAGTGTTTCTAGTGTTTTCAGGTTTGCATAATGGCATAGAGCTCCTTATCATATGTTGGATATTTCTTGACTATATCAATGAAATTTTCACTGTGGTATGTAATAGGATGGCCATGTTGCATGATGATAGCTCCCATGGCATATTCAGATGCATCTATCATCAACTCAAATGGCTGATGCAAATCTAGCAAGGCAAGAACAAGGGCTAAGCAGAGTTTGTTATTCAAATTCTAAAATGTGCTTTGCTATATTTCAACCCACTAAAATGTATCTTTAGCTCCTCCTTTAGTCACTTGGGTTAGTGACCAAGCAATATGTGAAAATCCAAGAACAAACATGTGGTAGAAATTTACAAGACCCAAAAAGCTGTGAAGCTCTGTGAGGGTCCTTGGTGTGGGCCATTCTTGAATGACCTAAATCTTTTTTGGATCAACATGGACCCATTCCTCACTCATAATGTACCTGAGGTACTAAATTATTGTCATTTCAAATGTGCATTTATCAAGATTTGTGTACAAATTGTGCTCTCGAAGAGTTTGAAGCACCTTACGGACATGTTGCAAATGTTCTTCCCATGTTTTGCTATAGATGAGTATGTCATCTAAGTAGATAACCATGAATGAGTTGGTGAAGGGTCATAGGATGTCATCCATCATCCTCATGAAGGTTGTAGGTGCATTAGTTAGGCCAAAATGCATAACCAACCATTTAAAGAGCTCCTCCTTAGATTTGAATGCAATTTTCCAGACATCAGTGGGATTGATGGGAATTTGGTGATAACCAAATTTGAGATAAATTTTGGTGAAGAAATTCACACCACAGAGCTAGTCCAATAGGTCATCGATTATGGGGAGAGGGTAGTGATTCCATACAAATATTTTATTCAAGGCTTGGTAGTCAATGCAAAGCCTTCATGTTCCATCTTTCTTCAGTGCCAAGATGATTGGGCTACCACAAGGTGAAGATCTTAGCCTGATGTGACCCATTTGGATCAATTCTTGAATCTATCTTTTTATCTCATCATTCTCCAAAATTGATCTATAATACACATGACTATTAGGCAAAGGTGATCCTGGGATTAAATCGATAGAATGTTTTACTTGGTAATGTAGTGGAGATCTTGTGGGTGACTTGAATAAGTCATCATATTCTCCTATGATTTGTCTTATCTACTTTTGTTATTGTGTTGATTATGTAGTCAAGACTGCAACATCGACCTCCTTGGATTTTTGTGGTTTGACCACCATGAGAACAAATTGCTTTGTCTTCTCCACCAATCTCTTGCACTGCTTAGCACTGATTAGGGAGACAGATGTGGGAGGTGGTATCTCTAGTACCCTATATCACTGTGTTCCAAGAGTGAGGGTGATCCTTCAGGTTTGTGATTCATAGATACCATGTCACTCATACATGAACGGCTGACCAAGGAGTACATCACAAACATCTAGATTAACCACATCACACAAGACTTTATCTTGGAATGGTTCTATAGCATATGAAATAAGACACTGATGGGTGACATGAAGGTCTCTCCCTTGGCTTAACCATCTAATACTATAGGGCTTTGGATCAGGCTTCATGGATAAATCTAGACTTTTCACAAATTTAGTAGAGATTAAATTTTTTTGACTCCCACTATCAAGAATCAAATATAGAGGCTTACCTTTTACCCATAATTTGGAGTGAAATAATATTTATTTGTCATTTGGTCTTTCATCATAGGTCTGTGATGAAGTGACGATGGTGTCAGGCTCAACATCTACAATTTATTCTTCATCCTCTTCAACTATGGGTTGTGTATGAAGCAGAGTAGTAGATGTCGAGTATTGTGACTCAGAGAGCAATGACTTGATGGCTTAACATTCTTCTTTGGAGTGAGTCCCAGTTTTGTGGTAATCACACCATTTTCTAGCCTTCCCCTTCTAGGATTTCTTATCCTAAAACTCCTTTTACTTCCAATTTTGGCCTTGTGTTTGACCTTCCTTGTCACTTTTCCATTTTGAAGGTTGACTCTTCATATTCTTCCTGCCATGCTTCTGTTTAATCTGCACTACAAATTTATATGCCTCACCAAGTGTTTCCAAATTAAAGAGTTCCATTTTCCCCCATATGTACCATTGTAGTTCACCATGATATTTAGAGTTTTATGTTTCTCACTTTCTTGAATGCCCAGTCATGCAGACAAAGAATGAAAAGTGTCTATGTAATCTTGAATAGATTGGTCCTTGCCTTGGTGAAGTTGTTGCCATTATATGTATAGATCATCATATGCTCTAATGGGATATTCTTCTTCTTTTACTGCTTCCATAAAATCATCTTAGGTAGGTTCCACCCCAAGGCCAATCATATCCATATTGAATCTCTTTTTGTACACTTCCCACCAATTTTTCATGGGCAATGATGATTTTAAAAAAGAAAAAGTGATCTTTTCTCCATCAGTGAACTTATTTACAAATAATTAGGAAGACAGTTGATCCAACCAATTTTTCACTGCATCAGCATTGATTTTGCCTTCAAATGTGGGAATATCAAAATTTACCTAAACCTTGAAGGGTTTTGGGGCACTAAAAGGAAGTTCCCTCGATGAGGAGCCAGGATGTGTAGTCATGGAGCCAGAATTTCCCATAAAAAGTGTTTGAAGAATTTGAGCAAATTGTTGTAGCATTTGCGCTTGTTGCCATTAGAGGGCTTCATTCACCATTTCCTTGAAAGGATCAAATGTCTCAGTTTCATCTACCATTTGAAGTCATTTAGGGTGCATAGGTGGAATTTTTGGAAGCTCTATCTCTTCCCACCCAAGTTTCCTATATCTTGACCTCATCCACAGGATCATACACTCTCAAGACAAATCGCTTTGATACCACTAATCCAAAACTCAAAAGTTTTGGTTGATAAATATTTTAATAGCATAAAAATAACACAATAACAATGAATTCTCTGAGAAGAGATGTCGTATTACTCAGAAATCACAATACAAATATAGGCTTATCTCTAGGAAGAGATGTCTACCTCCCCATTTTAGGTTACAATGCATTTATACATATTTTTGAAAAAACATTGGGAGATTAAGTGGCTCAAGGAATTAACGGGTGATGATTTGACGTCCCAGAATTAAAATGATACAATGCTTGAGGACATAATGGATTGAGGAAATACTTGAGGACATAATGGCTTGAGGAAATAATGGTCACTGATAATACAAAATGAAAACAATACAAAATTTGAGGAATTAACTGTCACCCGAATGGTCACCTTGAGGAATTAACTGTCACCCAAATGGTCACCCAAATTGTTGCCCGGATCAAGAAAATATTTAGTGGTATTTCACATGTCCTAGTTTGAATCAATATAACATTGAATTAGGAATATCATGGATGAAATAATATGGGAAATTTTGTAAACATTGTTATAATGTCACATTTGAAAATTAAATTTCCATGATTGTAGTTTTAAGAGAAGATAAAATTTCTTTAAAGCAAGAGCAATAAATAGAAAGTTTGTCTTTAGCTAGTATACCAACAGATACAAGTAATGGAATATAAATAAATTAAAATGATAAAGTACATATTAAAAAATATAAAATATAAAGGTCAATCCCATAGTATGAAATAGTTGGCTTTTCATATATAAATATGAAATAATATGTGAGTAGCATACCACAATTTCAAGATCAAGAAGATGATTATGACTATAATGTAGAAGATTATTATGATTATGATGATACATGGCCTACATTTTAGCATAAATTTGATGAGATGTTAGGATTATAATATCATACTTCCTTGTACATAAAACCTCTAATAATTATACTATTATGCTAAAATACAAAAAAAAATATATTCTAGAATTTTCAAAAAATTAGGACCTATGCATGTTTATGTTTAGTTTATTTGCATTAATCAATTTGTATATTATTTATTCAATACTTATTTATATATAGTTTCATTTAATAAATGACTAAAAAATATACATGAGTGAATGCATAACATACTTGTTTTTATTTATAGAACTAGTTTTAGGTTATTTCATTATCTCAAACTCAGAAATTACAAAAGACAAAAGTGCCCTATTTATATAAGATCAACTTTAATTATTGTCCTATTTATTCATTCTTATCTTGGTAAGAATAGGCTATCACTTCTCAGATAAAAAAAGTACATATGCCTCTTACAAATTTTATATACATCAATAATCTCATTAGGGGTATCTTATACACATGTTTTATCCTTATTATTCATATAGTTTTTATTTACATTGTATAAATTTAATAGATATTTCTCACTTACTTACACATTGATATCTAATCAGTTACATAATTTATTAAATGTACTATTATTAAAAATATATTATATTGATTGATTATATATATTCATACATGTTTTTCATGTTTGCTTTCTTAGTTCATGTCTTGTGTGTATTCTCCAATATGGCTTGTGATAATTTGAACATGTACTTATGTGTGGATAAAGGTACTTAATTATATGTTTATATGTGTATGAGTGACATTTAAACATGTCCCTTTTATGTGGCCCCTTGGCATTCTATTGTGTGTTGTGTGTTTTGAATGTATTCTTTTTGTGTGTGCATCATGGCCATAAAATTTATTTTATAGTTTACTTAGTTTTTGATGCCATGATGTAAATTATTCATCTCACCATTATTTTAGTTCCATGATTAATATAATTATTCCCTCCTTGATTTATTCTCTTTCATATTTAAAATATCTAAGTTATATTAATTATGTGCATTATTCACTTCTCACATTTATGTAGACAATGTCACTATGTATGGGTTTTTTCATATGCACCTTATTGTTGTCACTTGTATTTTCACCCTTTGAGGATATGCTTAATATATATTCATCCAAGTAGCACAATGGAAACATCTCTAGGCTTGTGGGTATCCTAAGGATGAGGTGAATCTCTAGATAGGGATAGCTCCCTTGATGTACCACTTTGGATCAGTACTACACCTAAAATTTGGGGGGGGGGGAGGAAGGGAGAGGGAAAACTGAAATAAAACTATATTAATTGTGGTGATACACCAAATAATTTGATGACTTCCAACCAACTGTGTGTTACACATGAAACCAAGAGACAAGCCAAACATACACTTCTCTAATCTGCATCTTCTCACATCAATGTTACATTATGAGGTCATGGATGAATGTGTAAAGATAGGAGGAATAAATAAGAGGATTTGAATTCCACTAGTGAATATAATAACTCACTCAATCCTTGACATTTCCTATAATACTTCATATGCCCTATAAGAAGAAGCTTTCCAACTCAAATAGGATGAAATAATGAGACAACATGCTAAGGAATCCATAGTGTTCACTAAGAAAGATCCAAAATTAAATTAGAACACACTATTAATAGTCATGAAGAGGTAAAAATTAGTAGTATTATTTATCAAATGGTATGCAAATGAGTAGGGTTTCACCATACTCAAGTGGAGTATAAGTTACAATGGCCAAAATGGCTAGTTCTTATAGAACTTGAGAGATAGAGGAGAAGAGAGAAGTCAAAGTGTCATAAAGACACTTTTAAATCTGAGATAATAAGTTAATTATGTATGGGAAGATGATTTAGGATGAACCATTCAAGTTTAGGAATCACAAGTGTCCATCTAAGTCATAAAAATCATGAAAAGTGACATGAAACTCCTCATTCTGGCTCAAAAAACTACCTTCATGATTTGGACCTATTTGAATATCACAAAAATAATTAATAATAGGTATGATGATTATAATTAATTTTAATTATTTTATACATTCCTTTCCATGATTTGGTTATAGTCCTAGTCATTTGGAATAATCTAGAAATGAGCCATCATCATCTACAGTCCAAAAAACTCCCCCTTCATGCACCCTACAACTTGGCCTCCAAAAAGGAATTATTTTTTCATGAAAATCCATGAGATGGAGTGGATGAAACTTTTAAATACCATCCATATCCTTAAAATAATCAAGCACACCTTAAAAATCCATCTACTTGAAATTTTCACACTTTTCCCTAACTTAGTCACCATGCCAGTTTTGATTAGCTGAGATGAAAGCTCTTGTTGAAGAACTTAGGATTTTTTATGAGGCATTAAATTAAAAATGGTAGTTATCATAAGTATAAATATTCATCCTAAAGTTGGTTTCATCTCTTGGAACCTCCTAGAACCTACACAATGCACAAAATAGTCCAAAAACCCCTATTTTACACCCCATCCATACAATTATGTACAAATAATTTTGATTTTAAGTAGCCTAATTGATTCATATACAACCTAAAATCATCATTATATACAAAATATTTAATTTTGGTGAACTATCTCTCTCATTTACTCAAACTAGTCTTTACAAGGGTTTAACAAGCGTTTTGAGTAGTTTTGACTCTTAAGGTTTGTTCATGAAGGTTTCACATTCAACCTGATAATAAATATCACTAGATCAGAGTCCAGGACCTTTTATAACTTCTAAAATATTATTTATCCACCATTCAAAACTTCAAGATATGTGAGCTTTCAAATTTGACCTATCAAGCTTTTCTCTCTATTTCCTGCATGCTTAAGTTGTTTTTTGAGCCAAAATTGACCTTTTCATAGTTTCATTTAAATTTAACCAGATTTAAGACATATGTAAATACCATAAAAACATATCCCAATACATTTTAATGCTTTCCAAAATATATAATTTAAAATGGCCTCCTCTTTGACTTCTAAGCCTCACCATGCCTAATAGTCTGTCTGCACCTTAAAGCCTAAAATGAGTATTTATGGTTCTCCCTGCAACTAAATATCCTATAAACCTATATTTTGACCTCATAAACATTTCATAATAGGTTATTATGTTCACCTTATGTGGAAAGTGAAGGTGACTATCCATTTGGCTTCTAGGTTAAAACCCTACCCTTAAGCTTGACTGCAATTCTAGTGTTTTAGACCTCTTTATTTAGTTATATACTAATATGAGGTGTATCTAATGTGGATATAGCTGTAATTATTCTTTATAAACTTCCTTTAAATACTAAATCATCTACCTGGCTCACCTTTCATCCCTAATTTCCAAATTATATGGTTTATGCACAAGGGGAAGTACCCTTTATCTGAGACAAAACAGAGGGTACTTACCCTATTTTTTAAGACTAGATGACCATTAGAGAATATTATTTAAGTGTAAAATATTATTTCCACAAACTTTTAGTATTTTTTGTTAATCCTATACCCTCCAATCAAAAAAACCTTAAGATAGATTTGTCAGAGGTAGACTATGTGCAGGAATTTCACCTTAGACTATATATTAGATGTTTAGAGCTCCCTTTTATATTTGTATTCCATGTCAAGAGTTATTAGAGAAAAAATTATAAATATTAATTTTTTATAGGTATATTTAATCATCTCGACATTCCATACACACTTCATACTGCTCAACCCTCCATCTCACTATTTTAGACTATAGACTGTATTTTTTATTTTGGATTGTGCCTATAGGTACTCTTAGCTTGAACATGGATTTGGATACATATATCAAACCTATTATAGACTTATTAGATAATTTTTTAGGTTTATAAATTCATTTTCCTCATGCTCATGCTAATTCCACACCAAAACACTATTGCCTTGTCAAATTGAGTGTTACCTTGATTGTGTTGTTTTCTAGACTGTACCTGTAAGTGATACTGTGTGTTTAGGTCTTTAGTATAGTTATTAGGTTATATTTTTAAAGAATTAATAAAATTTTATATTTATTTAAACCTTTCACTAACCTTTCCTATCCTAAACTATCCCTTAAATCACCCTTTCTTAGCTCACTATCTTTCATAGTCATCCATAGTGGTTATAGGTGCATATTTTCACTTAAGGGGACACTCGTAGGTGTTTTCATGATCACAAATTCATATGTTAACCCCTATTTTTGGTATTAATGTTTAATAGGATCATATAATTATTTATGTCCCCTATTTTCTAGGTTCTCATTAAATAAATATTTTTTCAAATTTTCACCTTTGTCTAGTTGTAGGTGAGTATATTAGGATTAGGCACACCTATAGGTGTTTCTAGGGTCTAAAATTCTATATAACATCCCCTAAAATTATCCTTAGATAATAATGGTTATCTTAAACCATATATAACCTTATAATCATGGAGTAAAGGTTCCAAACTACCACATTAAGTGAAGAGTCCTTTTTGAGTTTCAAAGCCTATATATTTCATTGTCAAAATTTAGTGGCCAAAAGTGCATGTTTAAGATTCTTAATCAAGAGAACCAAAGGAATAATCCACCCTTTCATTTTTTAAATTTTAACCCCTATTTGAGAGATACAAGGCATGATCACTTTGGTTAATCTAAAGTCTTTATAATCCTATTGTAATATCTCAACAAAAAGCTCAGGTACTTTATTTTGTACTTCTGGGGATTTGATCTCTAAAACAATCATTTGGCCTTTTGAAGATAGCCTTAAATATTGATTATAAATCCATAATTTCAAAAGATTTTACCATGGTATTTTCACCATATTAATACGTTAATAATTTTTCCATCACTTTATTCAACTTCTTCATACCAACATCTCCATATTTCTATATTATGACCTGCATGTAGGCATTTTCACATATAGGCAGTAGGCTAAGTATGGACAATGTCGATGTTTTAATCTCATGGGTAAGATTTAACTCTTTACCAGTAATCCAAATAGGTTTATTTCATCATGGAGATCTTGAAAAAAGTTATAAAAACCCATATTGAATGTGATATTCCCCTATAAGGATGTCTGCAACATACCTTCATGGCTGCCTAACTGTGTTTCTTACATATGAATGTAATTCCATGAATATTTTTATTATAAAAATGATATTTAGAGGTGAATATGATCAAGATAACATGTATTCATCAGAAAAAAAAACATATTCACCCTTCAATACAACCATTAAAACAATAAAATCCTTAAAATGGTGAAAAAACTACCTATTGCCTAGAAAAGTGCTCCCTCCTACAACTTAAGATGATTATCATATAGAAGCACCTTGAAATTTTTAAAAAAAAAAAACATGTATATAATTATATAAGGAATGAAACATCATTTGGAATCAACTTTAGCAACCTGTTTGTATGGACTTGCCCAAAATGAATCAAAACCTATAGGGTGCATGAAATAACAAGTAAAAAAGCAAAGTCAACTTCATGACGCTGGTTTGTAAATCAAAATTCACCATTATTCAGTTTTTTTTATTTAAATGAAGTTATATGAGTTTAATTTCACCTCCCAAAGGCATTTTTTTAAAACCCACTCTGTTGGTTGTAACATGTACAAACTTGAAGATTGGTTCTATGTGCCTAAAAGGGTGAAAAAGGAGTAGAATATATTTTGGCAAAAAATTTCACTTCCAAAGAATTTAAAATGTGTAAATAAGATTGAGGAAGATGAAGGTACATTCTATTATCTTCTCCCATGTCTCACACTTGCCCATGGGCCATACAAGTGCTAAACTCACTTTTTTCCCAAGAAAACTACTCTTTCTTATAAAGAACCTACCACTTTTAGTTAACAAAAATTTATTAATACATTTGAGGACACATGTCATGTGACATAACCTTTTTTAACCTTTAAAATTTCCAAGGAATCTATAAAACTCATTAAATTCCCCTTTTTAACCTGACTAAAAGAACTAAAATGACTAAGGACCAAGGCTAGTATAATATTAAATGACATTAATTAACCTATAAAACACCTTGTGACATATGTATTAGACCCCTAAAACACCTTAAAGTCATGTTTTTACCTATATGGGTCCCAATTTGACCTACAGGGTTAAATTTGGTCAACACTTACATTACATCTCTTTACCCAATTTACATATGATGATGCCATGATTATCCATGTTATAATTACTATCAAATTTATATATTTTCATAAAATTGCTCACATAATTATTTTATTTTTAGTTAAATTATTGTGTAGGCTTCACAATTCAATTTAAAAGAGGGGCCTTACATAGTGGCTTGTATTAGAGACTAAGCCTTTATAGTGTAGTATACAAATATAATTTTGTAGGCATTACATAGTTGGTCAAGTTTTATACTTAGAAATCACCTATAAAGTAATTTTAAATAGTAAATCACTTAATTTGGATAAGGTTGCAACCAACATATATCTAAAACAATATGGTGTTGTCTCAATATGTAGAAAATAGTCACTTTCATTTATTAATGGCCATTAGTTATCCTTGATGGTGATGGTAGTCATTGTTGGTATACATATAGAGTTGTTGACCAAATTTGACTTTTGGTCAAATTTGGGCACCCCTAGAGAATTTTTTTGATTTTAAAGATTTTAAAGGTTCCTATTATGTTGTCATGGGAGGTATACTTGTTACATGATGTCATTTAAGGTCACATTAGCTTTGGTTTTAGTTGTATTAGTAAATGTCCTATTGGGGGTCATATTATGTCATTTTAAGAGTCATTAATGTATTTAAAAAATTTATAAAGGTACATAAGTGTCATAATTTCATGGAAAATGTCCAAAAATTTAGTTTAGATGTCAAGTATGTTAGTTATGTTAGAGTTTTGTAGTTTCCCTAAATAAAGTTGTAAAAATCATTTGAAAAAGTAGAAAAATGGCACTTGTATGGATTCTTGGGAAGTTTTCCACATGGGAATGATCATGGTGGATATCCTCATGATTATAAAACTCACCTCCATGATTTTTTTATCAAAAAATTCATATTTTAATCCAAAACTATTCAACTCCCTTCTTTCTCTTCTTGGCAAACTGAAGTGACTTGCAGGTTTTTACTTTGTACATCTAACATAAAGGGTTTCAATAAAAATGATCCTAGTATCATATTATACACTATAGTACCTTCAAATACATATAATAATTCATAATAATGTCTAATTTTTCGTCATGAACCATCCATTCAAAGTGAAATGTGCAAAACTTCCAGCTCATCCATGTACCCTTCAAGTTTTCCTTCATTTTGGGAATTTTCATATAAACCACTTGCTAAAATTATTTATAAATGATTTTTTATATGTAATATAAGGTATTAAATTATTTGTTTCAAATTTTTATTGATTTTTATCAGCAAACTACATCAAATTTATAGACTAGTTTTTCTAGGTGCAATAGACAATTCTCTTCATTTGCAGAGTTTCATGCTTTGAAAGTGGCCACAAAGGGTTGTGTTAGTTACCTTTATATGTTTTAAATATAATCATAATTATTCCCACATTTAAAATTCATCCTCCAAAACAATCTCCATGATTTTTAGCCCTATGCATATCCATACAACTCTACCATTAATGAATCTTCAGGTGCTTTCATAGGGACTTTTCATGTTGAAGAGAAGGTCTTGACACTTATTCATGTATTTTGAGATATTGAAAATGTTTTGGAGGTATATATATGTGATTTTAGAACATATTTATAGCTATATTATTATTTTTGTGAACACATGTATACTTTCTGCTTATATGCTTTTAAGGTGCACCTACAAGAGACTGGGCAAAGATTTCAATAAGACTTTTTGAGTTGATAGTCCTAGTTCTTAAGCTCTCCTTCCAGTTCCAAGGTGAAAAAAAATCCATAAAAACCAATTTTGAATAGATAGAGTGGAAAATTCAAAAATATTCATGTTATAAAAGGCAATGACTGTGTTTAGAGACTCAGTCCCTAAATAAACAAAATAGAGGTCTTGGAGCTTTTATAAACTATTAAAAACATGCCTCTTGGGGTTTCTCGTCAATCTTAAGGATTGGATCATCTAGTCCTTATATAGGAAAATAAATGTGAAAATTTTTAATATATTGTGACAACTGGAGATGGGAGTTCTCAAGGTCCAAAGATGGCCCCAAACACACTAAGACTAGGGAGTTTGATCTACAGGTCTGAGCCTAAAAAGAGCTTCTCTCACCCAAAGTTGCATATGGGCCTATATACTATATCTATATGATTCCAAATGACCTAAATGAGAATTAATGACAAAAATATCATCATAGGAAAGTTATATACTATTTTTTGATCTTGTTTCCACATTCATTAGTTTGTACAATAACCCATTGAACACCTACAAGCAGGAGAATGGGCAAATGACAGTTGACTCATTTTGATCGATAATGATGCTTTAATAATTTAAAAAGGAATGTAATTCAATATGTGTATTTGGTGACCAAATATAATAAAGGATAGGATGGAATACTTTTGTCTTTCTTCACTTTTACATTCCCTATCCGTATAATAGGTAGAAAATATACGCCTACAACCATAGTATTGAAGTAGTAAACAGTGAGTTAGTTTCATGAGTTTTGATGGTGATTTAACACAATAAAGGTGAGTATAAACATAAATAAAGTAATTTATTGATTTTAACATCCTTAATGAGGGTTAGGATAAAAATTTATGACTTGGAACAAGTCGATTACAAGCTACACACAAGGGTCAAAAGGGCATTGTCCCAGTCAAAGGAAGCATACTTAGTTTCCATGGTTAAGAGGAAATTTGAGGTGAGGAAGGAACATGTTTGACTTAGAATCATAAATTATCAAGTATATAATAATTATAAATACCATATATACCCTTGATAACCAAGTTCATACCCCTCTTCTCATGCCTAAAAGCTCACCTATAGGTGATTTAGGTGATATTTGATATAAACTCCAATATTGAAATGGATTTTGGTTTCCTTGAGTTATATAAAAGGATACATGGTTAATTAGATATTATAAATGTAGGTAAAAATTTTAATAGGTATAATAAGCATCTTGAGAGTATTTATAAGAGGTGACAAACACTTATAGGAAAGATTGTTATAGTCAAGGTAGAGCTCAAATTGGAGGAGAAAAATGAAACATGAACCCTCTAGGAGTGAGAGGAAGGTGTGAATGCTTTCAAGGTGATTTTTAAAGATCTAATAGATTCCCCAACATACCCTAGACATTTATAAGTTTCTCAAATGCTCCCCTCACTTGGTAAATGGACTACAGTCCATACAAGCAAGATAGGAAACCCTTGGTTCGAAGGGTAAACATAAGGAATACACTAAGGAGAAGGGTATTAAATGGTTTAAAAAGATAAATGAGAAAAAATTAAGGTGATAAAAATGTAAAGGTAGATTATAAACATGAAATTGGCTTGAAAAGGTTACCTACAGGTGGATTTGGGTAAAAGTGCAAGAAAATAGGGGTTTTAACCCCTTTTTAGACAAGTTGAGTTGGTTATGTACCTAAATGAGGGAGTCTGACCTTTCCATTTATTATATAGCCTCATTAATACCTTATAAAAATCCAAAAATTATGTTTTTTCCATGGGAATCAAGGATATATCTCTCTATTTTATCTTAGATACCAGCCACTAAGGAAAATTAGAGCTTTGGTCTACCAAGCAAAAGATGGGAAAATGAGTGGATGACTTAAGATGAGGCCTAATATCTTCAAGGAACATTGGGTGATGTGTGTGTAAGGTGTAAGGATGATTAAAATCACTCACACAAGATCCATTACATCATAGTGACTTGAATATTCATGCATAAAGTCTAATTTAGCATGGTTCCACTAGGCCAAGCCGGCAAAAGTGATGAAAGGAGTGTTGGAGAGGTAATGTTATAGCTTGGTGAGTATTAATGAAGTGTTAAAATTTGTAATAAGTCATACTAATAATTATATAATATTCCAAATGATCCAAACTTGTAAGGGGTATGTCAAGCCCATTAGGCCTTAAGGAGACTTGAAGCCAAGTGGAGATCTATATGCATTTCTAGGCCTTAATGAGCTATCCAAATGGTTGTAACATGTTTACATAGTGTTTTTATATATTTATGGGATTTTTTAGGTATAAATATTGTAATAAGATGATTTTTAACTTGGAAATAGCTTAGACATGCACTAAAATGGAGAAACCAAGTTGAGAGGTCAAATTATCAAGCTCATATATTTTCAAATGATATGCATGGGAACCATAGGGATTGAGGGGATTTAGTAGGGTCCCTTGAAATAAATATTGTGGAATTTGGAGGTAGGTTCAATGTCCAAGTTTTATGAACAAATATTAACACCTAAAACCTTACTAAAACCTTGGTTATGACCCAATGAGAAAAATGAGATTAGAGAGCCATTCTAATGGCATAGTTTGGAAATGAAACCTATTGTATCATGGAGAGGACTCACTTAGGATCTCAAAAATTTAAGGAGATGTATATAAATATAATTACAATATGAAAAATGTGGTTTTTATCACCATTTTTTAAATGTTTTTTAGGGTCTATGATGTTTTATAGGGTGAAATCAAGTTTTATGGGAAACTTAGGACCTATTCTAACTCTGTATTGTAATTTTATCCTATGTAAAAGTTTATAAGTGTCCAAAATAAATCTCTCATTTTAGCTAATCAAAACTGACATGGTGCACACAAGGGTGAAAAGTGTGGAAGCCTCAATTAGATGTCTTTTTAAGGTGAATTTGAGAGATATAAATCCATGTATAAGATTTAAAAGTGTCATTCATCCCATCCCATGGATTTTCATTGGAAATTGAAGACTTTTTTGAGGCCAAGTCTGAGGAGTGACTAAAATAAGGAGTTTTAAGACTACAAATAATGATTTCTTCATTCAAGGAGTTTCCAATAGTGAAGGGATGAAACCAATGCATGAAATTGCATGATTGAATACCTTGCCTCTAATATCAATCATCATATCTATCCCTAGTTAGTGGTGGGACGTTCATAAAGATACAAATTATGAAGGCAATTTTTTGTGCTAGGATTAAGAATTTTATGCCACTTTTCACAATTTTCATGGCTAGTATGAAAAATTGGACCTCTTTTATTTGCATGGTATGAATCATGCCTCTTATTCAAGAAAATTGTAACTCCTTTTGGAATATTTACACATGTCCAAGTGACCTTTCGAATTCCTTTGCTTTGCCTCTCTCTCACAAGCTATAAATATGTATTCTTTTACTTCTTTTTGGGAGCCTCCATTGGTTAATGGGGAAAATCTAGCCAAATTTATACTTCAACTACTCTTAAATAAATATACAAGTGATTTTTCCACTCACATGCTATACTATTGAGTATTGATTATAATCTTGTTGGTCTTGTCTAGTGAAAGATCTTCTTTTCAAAGATGTTACTCTTGATTGTCTACCAATTTTTAGAGAGGGTATTGTTATAGGTCTTTTTTAGTATTCACTTATAAGTGTATAGGTGTATTATAAGCGGTTTATGAATGTATAACTTCATGGAATCATCCATTACCCTCCTAAGTATCAAATACCTTCTTGAATCAAACATATGAAACACTTATGTGACAATGCATCCTAAGTTGTGAGTTTTGTGTGAGAGAGGCTTTGTTTGTCTTTAAGTAGTGGATATTAAATCAAGTGGGAGAATATTAAACATTGGTGCATCACCCTTTTATTTTTCTTAGTTCTTTTCCTAATCCCTTTTCATGCACAAGATGATAGGTAAAGAAGAGCTTCAAAGAGTGCATCAAGGGAACTAGCCCTTCTAGAGATTCATCTCTCAACATTGTCACCTATAACAAGAGGGATGTCTCAATTGTGACACTTGGATGAGGAGAGATAATAATCTCCTCAAGGTTGAAAATACAAGTATCAAAAATATTATTTGGTATATAAGTGGTATTCATGTGTTTAATAAATTACATGGGGATTTAAGCCCTAGATTATGTCCCACACCAGT
This sequence comes from Torreya grandis, assembly GCA_037957365.1. Lineage (NCBI taxonomy): Eukaryota > Viridiplantae > Streptophyta > Pinopsida > Cupressales > Taxaceae > Torreya > Torreya grandis. The sequence goes on along the minus strand of JARHVA010004559.1, from coordinate 940,628 downwards.
CAATGCTCTAGTTAAAAGATATCATCAATAAAAAAGTCACTTTCATGAATTTTTAGAATCTTAAGCAATACATAGTAGTTAACAACATGTGCCCAACCATGGTTTTCAAAATATACTCTGGTTTGTCTCAAATTATCTCAATTTTGGGTATCATGTGTGTCATGTATTCTAGGTTAGCACATAGGTTGTTGCTTTAAATTTCATTTGTTATTACTTAGTCTCAGAATTCATATACACCATATATTAGATTTGGGGTATGTTCATGGCATATTGTTTCATTCTTGCTTATTTTTTGCACTAGTTTTGTAGATGGAATGACAATCCATGCCATTCTCCTTGATCTATACACCAAACTCAGATTATATTATATTTTTGCACCAATTTTTCATGATTTTTACACTAGAAAATGAGTCTTATTCTATATGGAGTAGCTAGTTCACCTTTCCACCATTTTTTCCACCTGAACAATCTATTTGAATACATATAAGGATTCTAAACTAATTAACCACTTTGGGTATGTAATGATGGAGTCAATAACACCTTGAGTTCTTAAACACACTCACCTTTCAATGAGGATTGGGGCATGCACAGTCTAAACCAAGTTACTCAATGAATAAGAAATCTCCAAGGATCTAACCCTTTATATTCACCAATTTTTTCACTAAAAAACATAATTATTTCATTACCATATCAATTATATTTTCCCTTGTCATTAGATTTATAATTTAACTTTTTAATACACCTTTATCCTATGGCATGTCTAGGGATATATGTGGCTAACAAGTGGCACACACACTCTTTTATATTCTTATCAAATTTATTTATGTTCTTATTAGGTCAGACTATGGAATAACCATGTCTAACTAGACTATATATATGAGGTAGTAGTTAGTATTAGAAGATCATATTATGAATTATATTCTTCTAACATTATTGTGGAGAATTTCCCCTCAAAGTGGCTCAGTCATAATATTCAAGTATTCTACTCTTTTGTAAATTATTATTGTGGATCTACTTTTTTTTTTCTTAATTCTATGATATTGTATTCTATTATTGAGAATAATCTAAGTAATTTCATTACAAGTGGTATCATAGCTTTGATTTGGACAAGTTTATATGACATGTTTTTTTTATATTTAGCATCTTGAGCACTAAAAGGTTGAAAAACATAACTTTTGATCCAATAAGAATTGAATTTTTTCATCACTTCATGGATATTTGTACAAAAAAGGAAAAAATAAAAAATAAAAAATATGTTAAAAAATGTATAGGAAATTTTTAACCTTGTATAAATTAGTATTCATTTAATTCATCTCTGTGAGACAATCACAATGGTATATTATATTACTACACTTTTTTTATCCTAAAATTTTCACCCTTTTGCACATTAATTGTCATTGGTTCATCTTAGTGAGTTAATCGTAATGGTATCATCCATTTATACACAATTTTTGAGACTATAATGCTCCTAAGGTTGTGCATCACTAGCCCTAATACTCATGGATTCAAGAAAGGGAAATAAATGCCTAAAACTCATTTTTAGGATGACATGGAATATATAACTTTGGATCCAAGTATTTCAATGGTGGTTCAACACCTTTAATCAGAGTTACATGGCATGGCATGGAAATATGGTCTTCATGAAATACAAGGAGAAATCTTAGGGATGCGTGGGGAGATGAATGGCTTGAGGGATAAATTATAATAAATAACTGGGTAATGGTCCAAAATTTTAGTTTATCCTTTGTAAAATAACTTTCCATCACTCCAATTTGGGTCTCCCAATCTAAAAAATCATAAAGCAAATCTAGGTTTGAAGCTGATGTTACCAAAAGTGGACTTGTACAAGTTTAATGGTAATGATCCACTCATATGGCTTACACAAATTGAATTTTTTTTTAATCTATATTATACTCCTTATTTTCAAAATGTTTTCATTTCCTATTTATATTTGTAACCTAGGTAGTTTATTTCATATCACTAGTTGTGTGCTCAAAATAAAAATAAATATGTCCTAGTTTCATGGTCATATTTTTTGAGGAGTTATAGGTCCACTATCACAAAAACTTATTAAAAAAATACTTTAGATAGATATACAATCTACACAAAATTAGGGTTGTAAAGTATTACATTCATTAATTTTATAATCTATCTTTACGTGTGGTGGACATCAGTGAGGAAAATTTGACTAACTTATTTTTGGGTGGCCTCATAGATAATATCCAATTAGAAGTTCACATGTCTAATATAAATAATGAATCCAAATCCATACTAATAACATTCATGACTAACTAAAAATATTCAATCAGATGAAGACCTTTCACTAATGTCCATAAATGCACTTTCCTAGCACCATCATTTCCATAGCCTACCATATTGACCCCTCAATCAATTAAAAATAAACATGCCTAAGGTTTTTGTTTTGGTTATGATATCAAATGGAATAATGGACATTGATATGCTAAAAATAAGTTAGTTTAAATTAAAGGTACCAATGAGGAAGAGGAAGATGATGAGGCTTTAGGGCTAGGTTTGGAAGAACCCAAGGATGAATCTAAATATTCTTAAACTACTATTTCCTATCATTCAATGTGAGGCATTAGTACTCCTCAAACTATTAATGTGGTGGGTTTCATAAATAAATAAAAGGTGACTATGTTAATTGACTCTGGGAGTACACAAAAACTCATCAAAATTAAGTTGGGTACTTGTTTTAACTTTTTTAATTACCTAGCTCTAGAATTTTAGGTCATTATTATAGATGGTGGTACACTCAACTATTATATAAAATTCAATAGCATTAGTCTTTCTATGGGAGAGTAATTTTAGATTCCATTGTGTTTTTTATTCTCATGGGAGGAGTTGAATTTATTTTTGGAGTGTAGTGGCTTGCCACTTTGGGCACTATTGAGATGAATTTTTAGGAACTATTCATGAAGTTCCATTCAAAAGGTAGGACCTTTGAACTGTGTGGATTACAGGATAAATTTTGCATCTAATTAGTTCCAATTAGATGATGAATATTATCAAAAAAGGTGTTGAGGGGTTTTTGGCACACTTATTTTCCCTAGAGGTATTCCCGTATACAAAGGGAAATACAACTGATCTATTAATCAATCCTATCTCAGAGAAGATAAATTCTACTTAAACTTATAATTGTTAGATATTCAGGATCATGACCAAAATGGATCCACTAGACCTAACCAAGGGATATATTGCCACAATAATATAATTATAGAGGGTTCCAAAACTTATAGTCAAGCAACACCATGTAATAACCCTACCTAGGTCCTATGTTTTCATATTCACAAAGTATATGCAAAGGAAAATAAAGTCTAATCTAGTTCTCACCAAAGCTTCTGGCATAAACTGGGGGTAATAAACATAAAAATTACACATGCATAGGAGAATCCTAATTAGTCTATATTAGGTAAAACCTTAATGTATGGAGAGAGTGATATATTTAAAATACATTACTTATGCTACTTCTATATACTAAAATAGAATAATGCTAGAGATACTTACCTTGAAGATGAACATATTGAGAATTAATCTCTCCCTTGGATAAAGGTGATTCACAAGAGGTTGTTGTGGTTTTTAAGGATCACTAAGAAAGGCCTAATCATCTAAGACTTTTCCACAATACAAGTTTATTTTGCAAGTATAAACCCTAAGCAATAAATCCTCAAGTGTAATGGTGGAAGAGTAGATTGTAAATAAATGTAAATGAATAATTAACTCCATTATCTATCTAATAGATGAAAAAACTAATGTGTATATATATCTAAATCTAACCGTAAATCTTTTTGAAATTTTATCAAACAGGGTCGACCCAATCAACTCTATATCATTGTTTGATAAAAATAAGTTAGGTCTTAGTTTAAGTTGTCTATTATTGACCTAGACCCTTAATATGTTTTTAAAAATTTGAATACAGGGTTTACCTAGGCTGACAATGTAATGTAAACTATTAATAAGGGTTTTAGACTTAGGTAGGTACTAAAGAAGGTAATGAAATTCTTGGAGGAGTGTGCAAGAGAGTAACCAAGGTGTATGAAAGTACATAATAGAAGGTTGTGTAGATATCAAGTGGTAATATAGGGGATAATAATCCTATGAAGCATCAATGGTCTAGTGACACCTTCCTTGATGTACCCTTTAAGGCATGTACTCAGAGAAATTGAGACTCAACAAGTTCTTGTAAGTTATTAAGCATCAATAATTGATAAAGTATGAAAATATTATGTGTAACATATTCCATACTCAAAGCTCATCACATTCACATAGGTGTAATAGGGGATGGTTCTTTGATAAAAGAACATAACAAGACATAATGTTGATGCTAAATAAATTATAGTATTTTAAAGTATAAAAAGACTGAAAGTAAATTACTAAAAGGGAAATAACTATAAATAAAATTAATGTATGCATACTTTGACTTACCTTTATCCCTAGATGGTTTTCTATTGTGTTTTTATTTTTGACTGTGGAGGGCATATATATATTGCTTTGGACAAGCCCAAGGATGAAAAACTAAAGAAAAAATAACAAATCTAGGAAGGCTAAGATAACTAACATGGTTTAGGCATGAATTACTTGGAAATTTGGTAAGATGGGTTAAAAAATACTAAGATAGGACCAAATGACCAAGTCAAATATTTAAATCATGTAACTAAAAACCTAAGGCTACTAAATGACCAAAAAACTCAAATGAGTAAACCTTAAGTAAGAAAGTCAAACAAACCAAGTCAAACTAAGGATACAAGTAAAAATGGTAATCAAACATCAATGTAAAATTAGTAACACTCCTTAAATAATTATGGGTAAGGAATGATACAACAAAATTGATGAGTGAGCAGTAACAATCCTTAATCATTAATATGAAAATTACATGAAAAGGGAAAACAACATTGGGGAGTGAGAAGTAACAAGCCAATGTCACTCAACAATGGAAAATGCACATGAAAAATAGAAACAGATGCAATTGTCAAAAAGAATGATGTAAAATAATGGAAAATGTTAAAATAATCTAAGGTAATTTAATAAATGTAAACCAATGTTGTAAATAAAGTAATCCCTAGTCACTCAAACATATTATTTTATTCTAAAGATAGATAAAATAAGAACAATGTAGTACTAGAATGTTTTAAATATGTGAAGAAGAGGGAATATAAAAGGGGTAAAATAGATTTATAATCAAAATTTATTGTCATAGGGGTAAATTAAATGGGTGTAGGGGAAAAATAAGGAAACAACAAGGTAGAGAAACTATTTATCTATGTCAAGGCACTTAAATTAGGTTTATCAGAACAAGAAGACCTTCGACATTAAGGACTCTGAAGAAATTTTCCTAACCAAAAAAATATTAGGTCATAAAATTAATTATGTATATCATCCCATGAAGTCTATATGCATGAAAATAAAAAATGGAAAAACCTTCCCTCAATGTGTTCCCCATTCCTCAGAACCACTTAAAGAGTCATTAGTCTACTATGAATATTGGCTACTTGTGCGAGAAAGTATGTATCACCATAGATTATTTTGATTCTCCTATCCCAATATACTATCCTACTATAAAAAAATGGACCTTATCTCTATAATGAGGCCAAATTTGGAGTTTTAACTTTAATTGGAGATAGGATATGTGTTATTAATCACATTTTTTAGTGTTATTTTGGCTTTTGACTTTGTACATTGCCTTTTGATCATTAAATTTTGTTTCACATTATTTATATTTTAAAATTTGAAAGTTTTTTATATTCCTCCTCCATACATATTTATAGAATCATAAATGGGTTCTAAATATGACTATCATTTGAAAACATTAGGCTTGGGTGCTAAGAAATAGAACTTAGAGAGAATGGTGTCTAAGAGTCTTGATTATTCATGTGAAATAAAAGTGTTATCTTAACTTTTACCTTGGTTTATCCAATGTGGAATATAAGGAAAGAAAATAAAGAGGAATGAAACATGAAACAATTTAAATTACTTTAAAGCACAAAAAATGTGATCAAGGTGAAAAATGGATACAACAATAAGTAAGTATTATTCCTTATCATAATAATGTATGAAAGTGTAGGGAAAAATGCTAACATAGTTTTTTTTTTTTCAAGGTTTATCTATAAAAGAAAAAAAAACTAATACTAAAAACAAGGGATCATAAGTTTGTAACCATTTCTTAACATTATAGAAAAGAAACACTAAATAAATTAAAGATGGTGATTTTATGATGAGGGACTGGTCCTATCCATGGTATTACACTTCAACTCATAAAAGAGAAATCTAAGAGGGTAAAAAATGCATGTGAAAAACAAAAAATAAAAAGATATTTTTTTTAAGAAAGGCCTAGTCCTATCCATGGTCTTAAAATGCAACTCATAAAAGACAAAACACAAAAATTTCATTGGAGAATAATAAAGTTGATATGAAAACAAAAATAATTCATGAGGAAGACTGGGTCCTATCCACAATTTAACAATGCAACTCATGAGAAAGAGAAACCAAAGGACCAAGAGAAGGAACTAAGGTTTATGGAAAGAGAAACTACTATGTAGGGTGAGACCCATGTAGAAATATTGAAAAAAGTGTTAGGAGGATAAAATATAAAAATCATGATAAGAAGGGAAGGATTTTAGAGAAGTAATTTCTAAAGAATTATGCATTAGTGGGCTCCTTTAAAACATGGCCTTCATTATTTTGGAGGTGATAAGTGTTAGGACTAAGAATATATTTCACTAAATAAGGGTCCCATAATTTTTATTTGTATTTGCCCTATTTATCATGGATATAGTCCAATTTAAGGACTAGATCACCAATATTAAAAGTATAGACTTTAACCATTTTATTATGTTTTAAATGATACAAGCCTTGTATTGGTGATTATGTTGTAGATCAATGAGACATTATTCATCAATAAGATCAAGAGCATGAAAGTGAGCTTTATGTAATTCCTCATTAGGTATGATGTCTTGACGATATATATGTAATGAGGTAATTTCAAATTCTAATGGTAGGATAGACATATAACCATAGACTAGTGAGAATAGTGTTACCCTAGTGGGCATCCATATGCTAGTGTGATAGGCCCAAAGTACATGATATAAATGAATATGCCAATCCATATGAATTTCACAGATGGTATTTTAAGGGATTTTATTTATAATTTTGTTAGTGGATTTAGATTTTTCATTAAATTATGGATGATATGGTGTGGAAAACTTGTGGGATATTTTGAATTTAGCACATGGTTGTTTAACATCTTTATTTTAAAAATTAATACCATTATCAAAAATGATAGTATGGGGAAATAGAAAATGGTAAATGATTTTATTGAGGTTGAAATTATAAATAGTGATTCTTATGACATTTATGAGAGGCATGGATTTTATCCATTTTGTAAATTATTTAGTAGTTGTGATGATAAAAACATGCCCATCTTGTGATCTAGGTAGTTTGCCTATGAGATCCAATCCCCAAATGGAGAATAGCCAAGAAGATTCCATAGTTTTTAGATTCATTTGTGGTTAATGGATTAGATCATCATGAAGTTGGAAAGGACTATAATTTTTATCCAAATCAATAGTATCCTTTTCAAGAGTAGGCCAAAACTATTCCATACATAGGCATTTGTATGTTATATCATATCTGCTATAGTGACCACCACAAATGTCCCCATGTGCTTGTTCAAGGAGAGGAGGATTTTTTTTAAATTACATAGTAGATAAAGGATAATTTGGTGTTGTGATAATATATTATGTTATATAGAAAGACATATATGAATGCTTATTTGTGAATTTGAGTCTTTTTATGAGAATCTGTATCTAAAGGATAAGTTTGATGATCAAAGAATTAGATAACATCTTTATACCATGGGCTATATTGAATGGTGATAACATAAATATGAGAGATAAGTGAATTTTTTGGTTGGATGGAAGATGAGTATTTTATTATTTGATTACAAAATTTAGAATTAGTGATAACTTGGTGTGAATGAAATAAGGATGGTGAAGAAGAAAGTGAATCAGTGATAGAGTTTTGATCTCTAGGGATGGGATTGATGGTACAAGAAGTAAATTATTAGGAAAGGGTAGTGTAAATTTGATTATAAGTAATAATATTTTCAATTTTACATAATAATCACCATTAACCTATTGATATAAGAGTTGGAAGTCACCTAAAGCATTCAGATATGCAATATTTGAATCAAGTGTTACTCTCATGCCTAGGATTAATGTTTCATATTATATCATGTTATTAGTGACATCAAAGGTAAGTAAACATTTCAAAGGGATAAATTTTCCATGATTAATAGTGATTATACAACCTATCCCATCTCTTTGGAGACATTTGGTGCCATCAAAATTATGGGTCCAAGTGTCTTTGTATAAATCAATGTTGATTTTAAGAAGTTCTTCGATGACTACTTTAAATAGAGTAGTATCATTAATGACATAAATATATTCTTGATTACTTTATTATAAATAAGAAATGAACTTATGGAAGTAATCTTTAAGAGAGATACCCTGATTTATACCTTTAATATAGAGGATGTTATTATTGGGGAGACTATATTAAAGGTGATGGCAGTGGGTATGGGTGTTGTTACAATTTGGTCAACATTGACTTATCCCTTGATATATTTTTTTTGTGATGATTCAAAGATAAAATTATATTAAAATAAACATACACTTAACAATTTTGTCTCTAGGGGGAAATGAATTAGATAAAAATTTATGAAATGGGTCAAAATGAATTATGACATAAGTTGTTTGATAAAACATGTAATGCTGGAGCTTTTCAGCTATGAAATAGGCATGCTGTTAATATCATTGATATTGGTGGGATAAATATAAATAAAATGAATAGATACTAATAACCCTATCAATTTACCATATGCGATGCCAAAAACACATTTATAGGGGTTTAGTCTAACTTTATATTTGATGAGCTGATCGAAGATGATATCAACATCAAAAAGATGAGTTTTGTATCTTTTTTATTTGGTGATGAGATCATCCAAATAGGTTTTAATAATATTAACAAAAATTTCATGAAAAATGTGGGTCATATCCAACTGATATGTAGCTCTAACATTTTTAAGACTCAATGCCATTTTAACATAATAATAGGTTCCTCATGCTATGGTGAAATTTATCTTGTGTTGGTTTTCAAGGATAATATGAATTTGATTATATAACAAAGAGACATCCATGAGGGATAAAATTTCATAACCAATAGTGGAATCTATGATGGAATTTATTGAAGGTAATGGGAATTTTTTCTTGGGACAAGTGAGATTGAGATTATGAGAATTGATGTAAATGTAAATGACTATGTTGATTTTTTTGTGAATTGGGACAATGATAGAGACCCATTTATAATATTACGTGGGTTTGATAAATTTGGCATCTAAAAGTTTTATAATTTATTTATGGCATAATTCAAAAAATTCAAGGGAAATTTTTATTGAATAGGTTTAGTGTCAGCGTAGGTGATGATTTTTTGCACCACGATACTATGATCAATGCCAAGCATGTCCTCATATGACTAGATAAAGTTTCATGATATTTTTCAAAATATAAGATAAAATTAGCATGTTTATTTAGTGTGAGTTCTCTAAAAAATTTATAGATTGAGGGTATGAGGGGATACCATAGTTGATTCTTATATTTTCCTTGATAAGCATAGCATTTCCATCTTGAAAATGATATGGTACATTAGGAAGAGAGGAAATGGGATTGGTTTTAGGATCAATGATAGAAATTAAGTTGATAAAAAGAGGGTATTTTTTATTAAAATTCCCAATTTTGTTTAGTTACCAAGGAAGTTGAGGTTCTCAAGCATGGACCAATTCAAGAATGGATTCATCACTAGGTAACACAGGTAGAGGTCTAAAATATTCTACATATACTTCAAGATCAATAGTTTTGTGACCATGGTGGTTGTATTCAAAATGTATCTAGCATACTTTTATGGCCTTGATGTTGAGGTTGATCTTCGGAGTAAGTGGAATTATAGAGTAAGGTTAATTGGATTTAATTCGTGTATCTTTATCCTTATTAATAGGAAGATGATCGAGTAGATTAACCGATGTGATAGGATGTATATAATGTTATGGAAGTTCCAAATATGCAAGAGGTAATATTTGTTCAACCACCTAAAGAGTATCAAAAAGTGGAGAATTAACTAAAGATATATGTTCAGGTTCTAACTCAAAATCTATGGAAATGGTATGAACATCATAGTTAAAAACAAGTGTTTACGCTAAAATTTTATGATAATGTTGAACATCCAAGTCTTGTGATTGAGCTTTATCCATAATGTAAGGAGGTAGCTTGGTAGTATTACATGTATTTTTAAAATCATTTGGCTCCTCATCATTAGAATCAATAAGAGTGACATGTAAATAAAGATTCATATTGATGAATTTAGGTAAAGGGGCACTATTAATCTTTGGAATAGTGGGAATTTGATATTGAGATTTAGGATTAGGAAGTTGAATAATCCATGGGTCAGGATCAGCCTGATTTTTATAATAATTTCCATTATGAATGAACTTGATACATTAGCTTCCATAAGAAGTGATATCCCTCATGCAATGTGTTCATGGGTATCCTAGGAGTATATATTAATATATTGGTAAATAAATCACCATAATCTTAGTATGTATAATTTTGGATCCAATAGTAAGAGGGATCCAAATAAAACCAAGTGGATTTTGATTAGTCTAGTCAAATACATGACATATCAAATGAGTCTTCTTCATATGATCTTTGATATATCTAAGTTTTTGAATGAAACAAAGAGATGTCACATTGATACTTAACCCATTGTCTATTAATACTTTTTGAATGAGGGTGATATTAATGGATATTTTAATAAAAGGGGTGGATCATCGACTTGAAATATGATTTCATCATTAGTCATGTCTTATTTGAGGAAAACTATGGAAGGTTTCAAAGAATGACAAATGGATTTAATGGTATGAACTTTTGTTGATTGAGGTTCATGAGAAGATGCTTTCTCTTGTAAGGGAGATGGTTATTTGATTTCTTGTATTTATTGCATTATGAACTTACAATGATAACGAGAGGTATAAACTAACTCCATGAGAGGAATTTTTATAAGCATAGAGTTAACTTCATCTAAGAAGATACAATGAGTTTTGGAAAAATAATAATCAACATGAGTCTTAGATGGTGAAATAGGTTTAGGAGGAAGAGAACTAGTTGGAGATTTAGATAGATGAGGTGGTTCCTCATTTATTTCTAAAGATAAGTGATTATTAGTAGTATATTTGATAATTTTCTCATCTAAAGATGGCTTCTTTAGTTTAATGATGAGATATTTGTGGGCTAGTTCATGTTGATGATTGACCTATTGTCTCCAAGTATTTCACCCTAGAAGAGGGCTATTCAAGCCTCCTCTAGATTTGGGCAATGTTGGGACATTTCTAGGCTTGTGGTTGTGCCTATAAGTGGAAATGAACCTCTAAGTTGAAAGGGCTAACTCCCTGTATTAGATTTTTGTGAAATAAAATTGATGAACCAGTTTGTATGAGTGAAAAGAGTTATAAGTTTACATAAATGAAAATCCTAGTCTAAAATGGTGATACACCAAGAATTAGTATCCACATGTATGCCTTATAATTATACACAATAAAATAGAATATAGTCTATAACTCAAGCTCTAGAAGATTCCAACATAAGTATTTCAATGTAGAGATAAAATGAATGATATCACATAAGGTAAATAACTAGAAAATACAACTTGTATACTCCAAAAAAGGGTTACACATGTGAAAAATCTCATACAGCTATAATGCACTCTACATGACCTATTAGATCAACTCTTTGCTCAAAAGCATGAAGGATAGAGAACATAGGGATAAAACATCACTTTCTATCAATATATGTGTCTTACATGCCTAGGAAAATGCATATAACTTAGAAAGAAAATAGACTTATGCTTCTTTGCTCAAAGGCAAGAAAATGGTAAAATATTCTAGTAGGAATCCACTATACTATCTGTGAATGATAAAACAAGATCCCAAGGGTCTTATTTATAGAAAAAGAGGGATAGAAGAGAGAACTCTTGGGTGCCAAAATAGAAGCCTCCAAAATGGTTTTCCATCACCATCCTACTAAAACTAATTTTATTTGTTCTCTTATTCAGTTGGAGTTTGTCCTTCTTTATGATTCACCCTCTTGAAATGACCAAGATCATTGTAAAACCAATGGTGAGATGACCCTCCATAATAAATGTCTCAGATCACTACTATGAAACTTATATTCTTCTTAAAATCTTTTTTATTTTTTACTGTAGCCCCATTCGAGCCTTATGAATGGCTTTACTTATAAAACTTATAAGTCAAGAATGTTGGGAAACCTGATTTGAACTATCCTTACTCTTTTAGGTTTTCTGATTACTTCTACTTATAAAAGTCATAAGCAAAACTATTTTGAAAACCCAATTTTTTATTAAGACCCTTTCAATTTTTTTTGAATGGATTTACTCCTTGCTTGCTCCTTCCATCTCTTTGACTGCTTCTACTTATAAAAGTCATAAGTCAAGCATGTTTGGAAACTTTATTTGCACTACAAATTTGTTCAGGTTTTTCTTGTGACTTTACCTCTTATTTGAAGACTTTAAGCATGAATTTTACATCATAAGACATACCACCAAGTTACACCCTAATGGCTAGTTGGATACCCTAAATTTGACATCTTGTGGCATGTCATGTCTTTGAATCCCAATGGCTAATTGGCCACCCTAAATTTGAAATCCTATATCATGTCACCTATTTAAACCCCAATCGCTAGTTGGTTATATCAAATTTGACATCCTATGGCACATCATGGGGATCCATTTGGGTTGGGTTTATGTTTCAAGAAATTTTCCCAAAGTAATTCCTTTGGACAATTTGTTTGAAGGCATTCTTTCATGAATTTTACCTGAAAGGCAATGGCTAGTTCCTTTTAGAACATTCCCTTAAGGACAATTGGGAAAGTGTCCTTAGAAACAATTTTGAAGGACACTTGGGAAAGGCACAAGGTCCCTTTGGAAAATTTTGAAGGGCAATTCCAAAGGAAATGGTCCTTAGTAACTTTTTTGAAGGGTATTTTCAAAGGAAATGGCCCTTCAGAACTTTTCCAAAGGGAATTTCCAAAGACAAAGTGCCCTTTAGAAAGGTTTGAAGGGACACTCAAGAAAAAAGTGCCTTTCAAAACTTTTTTGAAGGGTCACTTGGATAAAAAAGTTCCCTTCAAAAAAGTTTGAAGGGACACTTGGGTGGAAAAGTGCCCTTTGAAACTTTTTCAAAGGGTCACTTGGAAAAGAAAGTACCCTTTAGAAAAGTCTAAAGGGATACTTGCGGGGGAAAGTGCCCTTCAAAACATTTTGAAGTATCACTTGGACAACAAAGTGCCCTTCAAAAAGTCTAAAGGGATGCTTGTGGGGAAAAGTGACCTTCAAATTTTTTTTGAAAGGTCTCTTGGACAATAAGGTGCCCTTCAAAAAAGTTTGAAGGGACACTTGGGGGGAAGACAAAGCAAGAAATGCCCTTCAAAAAAATTTTGAAGGGCACTTGGAAGGGAAGTGGCCCTTTGGAACCTTTTTTTAAGGGCACTTCAAGGTAAAACAAAGAAATAAAGGCTAAGGAAAACAATTCAAAGGTAAAAATAAAGAACAAGGGAGAAGACCTTGAACCAAGAGAGGCTGAAGGGAAAAGATAAACAATAAATAAAGTGACCAAACACAAAAAATGAGCAAGGGAGAAACAAAAAAAGCCAAAAGGAAAACACAAACTAGTCATGCAAAAATGGTCAACATTTTAGTGATTTTCAAGGGAGACATGACTATTATGTCATAATACCAATCACCTAAATCCTTCCGTTGGGCATGGAGTCATGCAAGGTAAACAAGATTTGAAAGAACAAGCCATGGCCAAAAACACAAGTTAGAGATACACATGCATAGCCAACAAAAGGAAAGAAAATAATTGAAACAAAAACACTATGTTCCAAAGCACTTAGGAAAAATAAACACAAAAAAGGAAACACACTAAAATAAGTTATATAAAAGACATGGCCAGCAAGGGTCAAAATCAAGGCTTTAAATGGATTCCATTCACTAAAATATGTAGCTCTTCTCCATCCATTTTAGACATCTGAGAGGAGTTTCATTGCTTTCACTTGATGATGTAAGGACCAATCCATAAAGTATCAAACTTTTTATGTTTTCCTAGTTTTTCTCTATTTTCATCCCATTTCAAAACCAAGCCACCTTCTTTGAACACTCTTTCCCTTGCCCTTTTATCAAAGGATTTCTTCATGAAAAATTGATGGTGTTCCAAATATTTGTGTGCATCATCTCTTGCCTCTTGTAGCTTTATTAATTTTATCAATATGAATTCCATGGGAGTGTTTTCAAGTAATTCCAGTTGTTGTGTAAGTTCCAAGGTAGGGAGATCTTATGATATGGACATCATAGCTTCTCTCCCATAGATAAGTACAAAGGGAGAATTACCAATTAAATTCTTGGGAGTAATTTTTTCCTACCCATAAGGCTATCTTCAGCTTGCTATGACATGTTCCTTTATTAGTTTATAACATCCTCTTGATGATATTGATGAGGTTCTTGTTGGTAGACTCAACCAATCCATTACCTTAAAGGTAGTAGTTAGATGAGGTACTCAAATAAACTCCACTCTTTGCTACCCAATCAAAAGTTGTAGCACTTATGAAATCAAGTGCATTATCTGTGATGATGACATGAGGAGATCTAAACCTTGTTATAATGTTGTCATAGAACTCCAAGATGACATTTTCATTTGCTTCCTTCAAAGCAATAACCTCTACCCATCTTGTGAAGTAGTCTTTAGCAGTCAATATCCATTTGTGTCCAACACTTGATGGAGGGTTGATCATGCTAATGAAGTTAAGGCCCCATTCATGAAAGGCTAGTCCACTTGGATACGATTCAATAGAAGAGCAACAAGATTTTATTTTCCAACAAAGAAAGCACATTGAGGACAAAAATTATCCCAATGATAACAGTCCTTAAAAAGACTAAGCCAATAGTAATCATATATCATTCATTTTAAATTTATTATTCTAGGAGATAAATGAACACCATCTATACTATTATGAAACTTTTCTAGTAGCATATCAAATTGGTCATTATTAGTGCATCTTAGAAACACATTACTCACATCCTTATTAAAGAGAATGGCATCCACAAGATAATAAGGAATAGTTTCCAGCCTAAAATACCTTCTTTGAGATTTGTTCAAGCCATTAAGACACTCACAATTTTGAATAAAACCAATGATGTCTTGTGTCCAACTTTGATTTTGCACTTGATCAATTGGCTGGTCTTGAACTTGATTTACCAAGGATTTCTCTTTTATCTCTTTAAATTTATATGTGAAGTGCCCTCATAAACTTCTTCCTCTTACTAGGCTAGTTACCTTGATGTTAATGTCATATTCCATCACCTTTGTGATCCATCCAACTCTCTTCTCATTGAGATCCCTACTTAGGAGAAAATCCTTGGTGTTAAGATGGGAGATTATAAAATGGATATTCTTGTTGGAAACCATATGCCTAAACTTTTTAAATCCTTTAATGATGGTTAAAGCTTGATTCTCAATAAAATAATATCTCACTTCATAGTCTTCTAAGACTTGGCTAAAGAAAGTAATTGGCTACTCAACATCTTCATCATTGTTTTGCATAAGCATAGTTGAGATTATGTCAAGGTTAGTAAAAGTATAAATAATGAAATATTTAGAAAATTTTATATTTAAGAGAGTGGGAGATGATGCAATTACTTTCTTGATTTCCTCAAAGCTACCTTTACCTTCCTTTATCCACGTAAAAACTTGGTTCTTTTTTAGCATGGTTGTGATAGGCTTTACCACAGTTGTAAATTTTGGGATAAACCTCTTTACAAATTTTATTTTTCCAAGAAAATTTGTATCCCTTTCTTGTATTGAGGAAAATTTAAGCCTAGAATAGATTCAATCCTTTTGGGTTCAATAGATAAGCCTCTTTTGAAATAACATGACCCAAAAGATTACCTTCATGGATAATGAAGATGCACTTTTTTAGATTGAGGGATATGTTGTACTATATACACTTCTCAAACACTTTCCTTAGATGTCCCATATGATCAGTAGAATCCTTTGAAAAAATGGCTATATCATCAAGGTAAATAAGAAAAAACTTATTGATCAAACCTTTGAAAGCCATATCCATTTCCCTTTGAAATGTATCTCCAGCATTAGATAAACCAAATGTCATATTTGTGTAGGAAAAGGTCCCCCACTTGGTGGTGAAGGCTATCTTGAATTGATCCCCTTCATTTACTAGTATTTAATTATATCTTGAATAACCATCAAGAAGTGAGAAATATTGAGAACCTAAAATAACTTACAGAATTTGTTCCATAGAAGGGAGTGGGTAATGATCTTTGAGAGACACTTTATTTAGATCATGAAAATCCACACAAAGTCTAATTTCCCCATTCTTATTTCAAATCAACACAATGTTGTCTACCCAAGTTGAGTGATTGATAAGAAATATAATCCTAGACTCAATCAATTTGGTCAGTGCTTTCTTCATGATTTCTTCTACATTGGGGTTAATAGGCCTTTGATTTTGTCTTACCAGTTTAGGTCCATGCTCCAACTCAATGGTGTGATGAGCTAGACATAGGTAAAAGCATTTCAAGTCCTTGTATTCCTAGGAAAGGATGTCATGAAAATCTTTGCATAATGCAATAAACGCTTGCCTTTCTAGTTGAGAACAAGCCTTGCCAATCTTCAAAAGTTTGTCCTTGAAAATCAAAACCCTCTCATAGTTCTATTCTTTTATTGACATGCTCGTTCTTTGGTTTTTCTTTTGAACATTCCTCATTGAATACACTCTCTAATTTAATCATCCCCTTGGGTATTTTATTTGTCTTTATCTATATATTTTTCTCTTCATAATGATCATGCAACTTCTTTTGATTTCTTCAAAAGAGAAGCCTACCTAATTTTGAAAAAAAGTGTGTAATGTGTTCATCACTTTCAAAAACTTGCCATGAAACTTCATTATCTAGAATGGAAGGTCTCATAGTGATATTGATATGGGATTGATTCTTATCTTATTCAACATCAACAACTAAGTCAAAATTTTCTCCTATTGTATCCAATCTATCAGCATGCTTGTTCAAGTCTCTTGGTATGAGTTGGATGTTGAAGGCATCAAAATCCTCAAGTAGATCCCATACCTTATGATTTTAGGACTTGAGCAAGGGTTTCTTGGCTATATCTTGAATTATCACTTGATGAATGACCAACTCACTATCTCCATAGACTTTCAAAATCTTGATTCCTCTTTTCTTTGCCCATTAGAGACCATGAACTAAGCCTTCATATTTTACCACATTATAAGTGCAGTTGAAGTGAAACATATAAAAAGAGTAGTAATGACTCTTGGATGGGGAAACTAACATGACACCATATCCAATTCCTATTTTTCTCCTTGAACCATCAAATAAAATTTTCCACATGCCATCAAGCTCATCATCTTCATTGTTGAGGGAAGGAATTGGGACGTTCTCCTCATGCATGTAGTAAACTCCCAAATCAGTTTCCTCAATGAAAGTGTAAGGATCAAGGCCATGTGTTTTAGTGTTGTAATTTTCAAGATAGAGGTTGGAAATACCTTCAAGAGGAGAATATGTTTCACTATTCAAAACTATTTCCTCCTCATTGTTGATTAGACAATTTTGATTTGTCATTGTCTCCAAGTATGGCTCAATGTGGAACCTTGCTAAGCGCTGAGTCCTTATGGTTACCTTAGTTCCATACCTTGTCTTAAAAGCTAGAAAGTACCAATCAATATAAATTAATCCTCCTATCTTGGCCATAAAGTCCCTAGACAAGCATATAGCAAAGTGTGCTAGAAATTCCACCACCACAATATCTTGCTTGATAGGGAAGCTTGGGCAAACATGTAAAAACACTTTTAGACCTTTTACCAATCCTACCATCTTGGTTAGAATTCCATCCAGATGTAACATGCCTTTACTAAGTGGCTCATAGTTCAAACCTAGATTATCATCCACTACTTTAGGCATAACAGTAGTGCTTGCTCCACTATCCACAATACAATTGTGGACCAACTTATCTCCCACAATGAGTGTGAGGTACAAGCGTGGAGGATTTTAAAATTTAGTGGAAGGATCCAGAAGATGATTTGGATAATTTATGAGAGCCACACTATGATTCTTTGAAGATTGAGAAGCCACCTACATGCTTGCTAACTGATCTTGCAAAAGCTCCTTTTGACAAGGTATATGTAGAAACTCCCAAAGGGATATGCTTGTCTTAGTGCTCTTTAATGATTCCATAATATTTAGAGATGGATTATTCAATTTCTCCTAAATTTTTTATGGTAATAAAAGAGGTGTAGCATATTGTGTTTTAATCTTGGTACCTACATTTACATTCTAATTTTGTTGAGGAACATGGCTTGTAGAAGGTATAACACTTTGATTGGCACTTTGTGGTGTTAGAGAGGAATCACTTAGAAATATTTATGGCTCTTGGCCTTATCCAAATTATCTCTTCTTAAACCTTGTACTAGTTATAATTACCATGCCTTGAATCAACACAAAATCATCTTTTACTTCAAAATTCATCATTTCCACACTTGGGTTGCTACCTTCTCCATTACTATCCCTTTGGCTGGGACATGCTTCTTATGCTATCATGTAAGGAGTAGCTTCCTCTTATGTAGTTAAATCATAGTTGGTTCCTCCATCATCATGTGTAAACTAACCTTGAGGCTTCCCCCATTTGTTCACATGATCTTCTCCTTGCACTAGATTTACATGAACTGAAACAATAGCCTTTATGGGAGGAGTAGAATTTGGATTATATGCATTGTGCTTCCTATTTTAACCTTGTTTATTATATCCTCTCCCTTGATAAATATATTGGGATGGATCTCTATATCCTTGTTGAGGATGGTGTTGTGCATTAGGAGGAGAACTTGCCCAATATTTAGCTTACTTGAGTTGAGCTCTCAATGATCTAATTTATTTGTCCTTGTCCACAACATTATCCACCTTCTTGGGAAAGGATCTTGGCTTCACATTGGCATTGGGAACTTGTGACACTCTTGGAGTTTCAACTAAATTGTGGGATATCAAATGAATGGAAACTCTTGGAAGAAGTCTTCTAGCCTAAATTAAGCTATTCTCAGCCTCAATTGCTAGCTCATATGCACCTGGAAGAGTGAATCCTCCCATTGAATACAAAATAATAACAAAATCAATACCAATCCATTTGAGGTATGTTGGGAACACAAATCTAGGAGGTATCATGATTGGTGGTAGCCTATACCATGTTCTTTGAAATCTCTCATTAAAATCTCTTATGGATTCATTTGGACCTCTTCTTATTACATTCAGTTGATGTATTATGGAAACATGATCACTCTTATTTTTGAATCTTGTCACCAATAGGTTTCCAAAGCCATCCAAACTTGTAATGTAACCCCCTTCCAACATTCTATACTAGTCAAGCGTTTTGACTTTTAAAGACATAACAAGTAGCCTAATGGCTATGTTGGCCCTAGTAACATTATAGAAATTTTATAAATTAGAGATGTCTCTAATATGTTCAGATGGGGTAATAAGACCCTCCCCATTGAAACTAGGAAGATTTTTGGTACCATTTGGAAGGATGGGGTCATATGCAGGAAGCTCTATTGGGTTTTGGGTATTAAAATTAGGGAAAGGTTGAAATATATCTATCTCTCCCCTTTTCCCCATTATTCTTCTTCCCCTTTGATTCTCTATTTCTTACTCTTCTTCAAATTCTTCCTCTCCTTGAACTTATATTTCTTCCTCTTCTTCCCCAAAACCTCCTTACAAAGGATTTAATAGGGCTAGGAGTGGTTTAGGGTGTTATTCTTTAGGAAGAGTTTTAGCTAAAGGAGCTTGGTCAAAAAATCTTAAGGAAATTATGAGTACCATGTAGGATAATGTATAAAACTTGGTCTAAAACCAAGGATTCACACCCTTTTGGAGTCACCAAATGCTAGGTCAGGGTTATTTACACTAATTTAGGCCTATAAAAACTGACATTCACCTTGACTTAGCAATAATTTGGGTCCCACTAGGTGTGCTAGAACTGTTATCTCTAAATCTTGTACCCTAGAAGAGGGTTGTTCAGGCCTCCTCTATATTTGGGAAATGTTGGGACATTTCGAAGCCTATGGGTGTGCCTATAAGTGGAAATGAACCTCTAGGTTGAAAGGGCTAGCTCCCTGTATTATATTTTTATGTAATAAAACTGGTGAACTAGTTTATATGAGTGAAAAGAGTCAAAATTTTGCATAAATAAAAAGCCTAGTCTATAATGGTGATACACCAAGAATTAGTATCAACATGTATGCCCTATACTTATAATACAGTAGAATATAGTCTATAAATCAAGCTTTAGAAGATTCCAACATAAGTATTTTAATGTAGAGACAAAATTAATGAGATCATATAGGGTAAATAACTAGAAAAGATAGCCTTTATAGTCTAGAAAAGGGATACACATGTGCAAAATCTCATACAACTAGAATGCACTCTACATGACCTGTTGGACCAAATATTTTCTCAAAAGCATGAAAGAGAGAAAAAAATGATAAAACATTACTTGATATCACTCTATGTCTCTTTCATGCCCAATTAAATTGTTAGAACTTAGAAATAAAATAGACTTATGCTTCATTACTCAAAGGCAAGAAAATGGAAAAACATTCTAGCAGGGCTTCACCGTACTATCTATGGATGATAAAACAAGATCCCAAGGGTCATATATATATATATATATATATAAAGAAGGAGAGAAGAGAGAACTCTTGGGTGTAAAAATAGAAGCCTCCAAAATGGTTTTCCATCACCATCTTGTTGAAACTGATTCTAGCTATTCTCTTATTCAGTTAGAGTTTGTCCTTCTCTTTGATTCACCCTCTTAAAATGACTAGGATCACTGCAAAACCAATGGTGAGATGACCCTCCATAATAAATGGCTCAAATCACTATTCTGAACCTTAGATTCTTCTTGAAATATTTTTCATTTTACACTATAGACCCATTTGGGCCTTCTGAATGGCTTGACTTATAAAACCTATAAGTCAAGCATGTTGGGAAACCCAATTCACACTATCCTTGCTCTTTTGGTTTTTTTGATTGCTTCTACTTATAAAAGTCATAAGAAAATCTCTTTTGAAAACCCAATTTTGCTTAAGACCCTTTTGGGTTTTTTAAATGGCTTTACTCTTTACTTTCTCCTTTAGGTTCTTTGATTGCTTCTACTTATAAAAGTCATAAGTTAAGCATGTTGGGAAACTTGATCTACACTGTAGAGTAATTTGAGTTTTCCTAGTGAATTTACCTCTTATTTGAATACTTTAGGCATAAATTTGATGTCTTACAACATGTCACCAAGTTATACCCCAATATCTAGTTGGCTACCCTAAATTTGATGTCATATGGCATGTCATGTCTTTGAATCCCAATAGCTAGTTAGCCACCCTAAATTTGATGTCTTGTGGCACATCACCTCTTTGAATCCCAATGGCTAGTTGGATGTATCAAATTTAACATATTATGGCATGTCATGGGGATCCATTTAGGTCTAGCTTATGTTTTGGGTGATTTTCTTGAAGTAATTCCTTTAGACAATTTGTTTAAAGGAATTTTCCTTGAAAGGGAATGACTAGTTCCTTCAAGAACTTTCCCTGAAGGACAATTGGGAAAGTGTCCTCAAAATAAGTTGTAAAGGATACTTGAGAAAGGCATAAGGTCCCTTTAGAAAAATTTTAAGGGCATTCCCAAAGGAAATGACCCTTTGGAACTTTTTTGAAGGGCATTTCCAAAGGAAATAACCCTTCGAGACTTTTTTGAAGGGCATTTCCAAAGACAAAGTGTCCTTTAGAAAAGTTTTAAGGGACACATGGGTGAAAAAGTGCCATTAATTTTTTTTTGAATGGTCACTTAGATAATAAAGTGACCTTTTGAAAAGTCTAAAGGGACACTTGGGTGGAAAATTTCCCTTCATATCTTTTCTGAAGGGTCACTTGGACAACAAAGTGCCCTTCAAAAAATTTCGAAGGGATAATTGGGGGGAGAAGTTCCATTCAAAAAAATTTTGAAGGGTCACTTGGACAATAAAGTTTCATTTGAAAAAGTTGGAAGGGACACTTAGGGGGAAAAGTTCCCTTTATAACTTTTTTGAAGGGTCACTTGGACAGCAAAGTGCCCTTTGAAAAAGTCTGAAGGGACACTTAGGGGGAAGGCAAGGCAACAAAGGCCCTTCAAAAAAGTTTTGAAGGGCACTTAAAATGGAAGTGGCACTTTAGAACCTTTTTTGAAGTGTAGTTCAGGGAAAAATAAAGCAAGCAAGGCTTAGGCAAACAAGGCAAAGGGAAAAACAAATAACAAGGGAGAAGAGCCTAAACTAGGAGAGGCCAAAGAGAAAAGACAAGCAACAAATCAAGTGACCAAACATAGAAAATGAGCAAGGGAGAAATGAAAAGAGCTAAAGGGAAAACACAAAATGGTCATTCAAAAAATGGTCAACATGACCTTAGACACATTTACATATTGGGAATTGGTGGAGTATTGATCATAATCAACATCAATCACATAAATATACTTGTTTTCTTGTTGAGGGTTAAATGTAGAGAAATATTTGGGGTTATAATAAAAAAACATTAGAAGCTTATTTATTTTGAGAAGTGTTAATTTAATCTTTATGACATATTTTAATCATGGCATCATGATCGAATGAATTGCCAAGCATAAAAGAAACAATTTTTTTTGTAAGCCCTTGACATGTTTCATGGGAATGTCTTATATTGGCACGGAACCAACAAAATTTATTAGGATCATACCATTTATGGGGACTATGTGGGTATGTGAATGGTTTAAAGGGCACAAAAAAAAAATCATTTTTTTCATGATTAATGGCATATTAGAAGGTTAGAGATTTTTGATTTGGATACTACTGGTTTGAATTGAGGAGGATTGTCATTTATCACATTAGTGGAACAATGAAGACATACCTTAATGATTTTAATATTAGATTCAAACTATTTCATTAAGAAGCACTTAGCTTGGTCAAGAACCTCATTTAACATTTGGGGAGTAAATTTTTTAACCTTATATTGGAGTGAAGGTAGTGATGTTATTACAAAGAGTTTAAACAAGTTATCATTAGCCTTGTGAACCAAAGATTTCCATCCTTTGATAAAACCATGAGATGATTTTGTATTGGATTGCTTGGTATTTATGAAATGACTAAGGCAATAAATTATAAGATTATTGTTTTAGTATTATTTAACTAGAGAATTGACTAAATCCTCTAGTTTCCATATATAATGTTGGGGAAATTGGATATACCATTCTAATACACCATTAATGAAGTTTTTAGCTAAAATTTTGGTTGTGTCTAAATTATTAATTGGGATCCACTCTTCATAAAGATTTCTAAATTCCTAAAGAAAATATACATGGTCTTTAGTCCCATCATATTTAATAATAGGATATATATTACCAATATCAATAGAAATAATTAAAGGCACTAAAGGGTTCATTTTGGATGTGTTGAATCATCTTATTATGTATGATAAGCTAGGGGATGACATAAGTCATGGAATCTCTAAGAGGTGGAGGAATAGAATTTTGATTATTTTTAGGGAGAATAATGGGTGGTTGATTAGCAATGTTCATCAAATAATGTTGAAATTACATAATTTGGGAGGTGTTAAATGTTTTCATTATGTTCATTTATTGTACTATTTGTGAAAGAATTTGAGTTGTTTTAATTGGTGGGTTAGTGTTTGTATGAGGATTTCCCAAATTGTTATTATGGAGAGGGTTCATAGGTGGTAGAGTCCTTATAGGGTGATTGAATAGGCTTGTATCAATTACCCTCACATTATGTTGAGATGTTTGAAGATGCAAATTTTATTGATAAGTATGAAAAGGATATTAACCACCAATCTCATCTATGGGAGTGATTTGAACCATGATGCAATAAAAATATGAGGGAGGAGAAGAGGTACTCCAAGAGTGAGGATCCTATTGGGAAGTAAAGGTAAGAAGAAAATAACATCCCATATAGTGTTTAAATGGATTTAGGTGTCCAAAAATATTATGATATGGGGTTTCATAATGAATGAAGAAATAATTTGAGATCATGAAAAAATAATGAAAAACAAAGATAGAGTTGGCCATATAGAGATTAATGTCAGCCTAAAGGTACAAAGTTGACTAGGTCAACAGAGTATGTGAAAAAAATCACATAATAGGAAGACAAAAAGACACATTCATGATGGTCAACTATGTGCTAAAAATGATAAAATTAAAATGGGCTAGAGAGATACACAGTCCTATGGGTTGATAGTGCAATGCAAATGAAGAAATTAAACAAATGAGAAAGATACACAATTAGATGGGTTCACTTGTACTTGAAAATGAGGAACTGATTAGGCTGATAAAATATGCAATCATGGGGAACAACTATGTATTAAAGGTAAATAAGATTTATAGTCTAGAAGAGATTATATCATCAAGGATGATAGTGTTCTAGAAACAAAAAATATTTACAAGATAAATATCTAGGTAAATGAAATTAGGCACACAAGTAATTGGATTAATATGATTGATTGAATTTGAACACTCATCACAATCCTTAAACCAATGTTGCCTAATTTAATTATTTCAATATAAAATATAATGATTAAATATCAAGCAACAACTTGAAATTAAATGCTAATTAATTGGTCATTCCTAAGTGTTATTCAGTTATAATGACGTTTGCATATAATGTGATGGGAATTTGGATACAATAAGGAATTAGAAAGAATTTAGGGATGGTTTTATGGAGTTTAGGGTGAAAAGGATATGTATTGGCAATGGTACTAGCTTGATATTGAAGCCTACCCCCTCACTTCACAATCTTGTAGTGATAAGGGTGTCATGTGCTTTTCCAATATATACCATCAACCACATGTTTATACTTGGTCAAAAAACCAAGTCAACTTCTCCCTTGGTGATTAAATCCAAGTAGGTATACCTTGGGAAGACAATTATTTTTTTTTTTTGGTAAAAAATGATTTAGAAGTGTGTGAAAATGGGAAAATAGTGTGACTAAATTGGCAAATTGAAAAACCACCTAATTAGTCTATATTTGTTACTCTAAGCATACAAGAAACTAAAAGGAAAGGTGAATTAGTTACTATCAAAAACAGGATAAGTTATTGATTATCAAGAATACAAAATCAATTTAGGTGATATTGTATGCAAATAATGTATAATAAAGACAATTAGGTTGTTACTATTCTAAAAAAGCAATATCTATAATAATATAATCAAATAGGTCAATTATGTCTCATGGATATAAAATAGGCTACAAAAATGTGTTGAGTTAGTTAACCCAATTGGATGTAAGGCTATTATTTTATGAACTGCAAACTTGTGAAAATCAGTAGTAAACAATAAAAGTTAAAATGATAGAGAAGGTAAGAATTAACCTTGGTGGGTTTGAATATGTTGAGATTGAAAAATTTTATGTTATGATGTTTAAGTGCTGGTTCAATAATTCTACTAATAGATTCAACTGGCTTGATGAAATTTTGTAAAACCTATGTGCTAAAAATAAGTTTTGAATAGAGTCATTTGGCTTGACTATATTTGTAGACCTATATGCTGAAAAAGGAGAATTGTGAATAGATTCAATTGATTTGACTATGTATGCAAGTCTGAAATTTAAGAAGACTATTCCAAGTTGATTGATCTAGTCACCTATATTTGGAGAAGACTTGCATAGATAAAAAAGAGTCATTTTGGAGTGATTGTGTATTAAACTTGTGAATAAAAAATTATAACTATATCGACATGTTTGATACAATAATTTAAAATATATGTATATATATATATATATATATATATATAATACGATGACAAAATGAAAGTGTGAAAGAAAACTTACAAGGGTTTGATTCACGTCGGGTTCACTAGAATGTATATAATAGGAAATGCAATTGATCTATTAATTAATCATAACTCGGAGAAGATAAATCCTACTTACACTTTTGATTTTCAATACATTATATATTCAATGTCATGACCATGATGGATTTGCTAGACCTAACCAAGGGATCTCTTACCACAATAATGTCACTAGAGAGGGTTTCAAAACTTCTAATCAAGCAACACTATATAATAACCCTAGCTATATATATATATATATAATATGATGAAAGAATTAAAGTGTGAAAGAAAACTTACAAGGGTTTGATTCATGTCGAGTTCACTAGAATGTATATAAAAAGAAATGCAATTGATCTATTAATTAATCATAACTCAAAGAAGATAAATCCTACTTACACTTTTGATTGTCAATACATTATATATTCAATGTCATGACCATGATGGATCTACTAGACCTAACCAAGGGATCTCTTACCACAATAATGTCACTAGAGAGGGTTTCAAAACTTCTAATCAAGCAACACTATACAATAACCCTAGCTATGTCCTATGTTTTCATATTCACAAAATATATGAAAAGGAAAATAAAATATAATCTAGTGCTCACCAAAGCTTGTGGCACAAAGTGGGGGTAATAAACATAAATATTAAACATGCATATCAGAGTGCTAATTAATCTATGTATAGGTAAAATCTTAATGCACAGAGAGAAATATATTCAAAATCCATTACTTATCTTACTTATATCTACTAAAATAAAGGGGTAAAGTTAGAGATACTTACCTTGAATATGAACACATCAAGACTCAATCTCTCTCTTGACCAAAAGTACTTTGTAAGAGGTTTTTGTGGTTTGTAAGGATCACTAAGAAATTCATAAGTGTCTAATAATTTTCCACAAGGCAAGATTATTCTCCAATAATAAGCCCTAAATAAGAACTCCTCAAGTAGAATGGTGAAAGATTAGATTGTAAAGAAGCACAAATGAATAATTAACTCTATTGTCTCTTTAAGAAATGATGAAATGAATGTGTATATATAGTTTAATCTAACCCTAAACCTTTCTAAAAGTTTAGCCAATAGGGTTGGCTCAATTGACTCTATATCATTATTTGATAAAAAAAAGTTAGGTCTCAGTCTAGGTCGGCCAAAGATAACCAAGACTCGTAACATGTTTTTAACAATTTGAATACAAGGTCATCCTAGGCTTATAGTGTAATATAAACTATAAAAATGGTTTTAGTCTTAGGTAGGTGATAAGGAACATGATTACATTATTAGAGGAGTGTGTAAGAGAGGAGGAAAGGCTTAGGTAAGTACATAGGAGAAGGTTATGTAGATAATGAGTGGTAGTATAGGGGATAACAATCCTACAAAGCACTAATGGTCTACCCACCCCTTTCCTGGTGCACCCTTTAAGGCATGCACTTAGAGAGATTGAGACTTAATGGGTTCTTATAAGAGATAAACCATTAGTAATTGATAAATCTTGAAAATATTATGTGTATATAGGTAAGACCTTTGAACTATGTATATTACAAGTTAAATTTTATAGATTATTCCTATCAGATGACAAATATTCTTAGAAAAGGTATTGAGGGATTTGTGGAAAACTTATTTTCCATATAGGTTAAATCAACCAATCATTCTACACATATTGATGTGAAAATGGTGATACATGACCATTCCTTTTTTTTGGTGACATGATAAAAGAACTTTCTCTAAGACACATGCATGATCTTATTTTTAAGCTCACTCTAACATGCACACCACCAAAAATTAGACCCTATAGGTATCCCTATGTCTAAAAGAGTGAGATTAAGAATATGGTACATGAGATGTTGGAGGAAGGAACCATCTAACACATTCAAAGTGAATATTTTTCCCCTATGGTCATAGTGTAGAATAAGGATGGCACTTGGAAGATGTGCCCAAACTATAGAAAACTTAAAAAGTACATCATTAAAGATAAGTTTCCTACTCTTGTAATTGATGAATTTATAGATGAATTACATGGTTTTGTTTATTTTACTAAGTTATACCTTAACTTTAGATATTGTTGACAATTTTTGGTTTAACAAGCCAAAAATTGGTCCCCTTCTTCCCCTGCTATTCTGGGCCAATTCATTTTTGATTTTTCACAAGTCTGGAAATTTCTACGGACTCTGTAGGTGTTTTCTACCATTTTTGTAGGCATAGTTTTTTCTACGAACTCTGCAAGTGAGTCCTTCGGCACATGAAGAACCAGTTTAAAGAGTGAAAGGTGTTTTAAAGCTTCTTTGAACTCTTGTCAAAAATTCACAAGGTTTACATCTTTGAACCATTGAACTGGTTCAATGCCTTGGTTCAATGCCTTAGTTCAATCGGTAAGTTCATCACTTCGATTCAAATCCTTAGTTCAATTGGCAAAGTTCATCGCTTTGGTTCAATCAAATGGTTCATCAGCTTGGTTTAACACATTGGTTCAATGACTTGGTT
The DNA here is from genome assembly GCA_037957365.1 of Torreya grandis. Taxonomy (NCBI): domain Eukaryota; kingdom Viridiplantae; phylum Streptophyta; class Pinopsida; order Cupressales; family Taxaceae; genus Torreya; species Torreya grandis. Next base: position 912,098 of record JARHVA010004559.1, on the reverse strand, counting down.
TAATGTTTTAGTTTAATCAGATGGTTCAATCATTCGATTCACTTAAAGGGTTCATCAGACGGTTCAATGAGCTTAGTTCAACGCTCGATTCAAAGCCTTGGTTCAACAATCATTTGAACTATTGAACTGGTTCAATGAATTGGTTCAATGGTTGGTTCAAAGGAGCAGTTCAACATGAAAGGTTCAAGCCTCTTGAAGGGAAAGTACCCTTGTGGAGGGTAGTTCTGGGTTTAAAAGCACTTGTGGAGGGTAGGGAGCATTTCAAAGGCAGTCGAAGGATTTTAAAAAATGTGCAAAAAGTCTTAAGGCATTGAATTCTTTCAGACTTTTTGTCTGAAGGAATTCCTTTGAGAAAAAAGTCTGAAGGAATTTTGAGGAAGGATGTGAGCTCAAAAAGACCTAGGGAAAACCCTGAAAGAAATCAAAGCGGCCAATTCTCACAGAATTTTTGTTGATGGGGAAAAAGTTCACAGAAAAAACCTGTAAAAAAGGCCAAAGAGACAAAAGGCCACCAAAGGGTAGGTGCCCTTGTGGGGGGCTATTAGCTACCAAATGAAGGGAATTTATCTAGACTTGAAGGGATACTTCCCCTCTGGGAGGGTCCAAAACAAAGGGTGAGTCAAAAGAAAAGGCCTGAAGGAATTTGCCAAGGATGGTGATGTCCTAGAAGCTATCAACTTTAAGAAGATAGGTTAGCCATTGTTTTTCAAATAGTGATAGGTCCATGAATGTCATTTTTACGATAGAGAAGTAGCTATTTGAGCACCAACAAAGAGCCTAGAGAATAAAGAGAGAAAAGTGCCAAGTGTAGGAACATGCAGATAGTCCAAGTGGCAAAGGGAGGCACTGATTCAAGAAGTTACTCTAGCAAGTGATACAGTGTTTTCCAAGTGGTCATAAATGGGACACAAATAGTGAATGGCATAGCCCATTTTTCCTCCATTTTACATTTATGAGTAGATAAACTGCATGGGTGCCTTTAAGGAGCAGTCTTGGTTAATGGGGAAATGGTGTGGCCTATGTTAAAAAATGCCTGAAGTTAAAATCAGAACCGAGACAACATTTATATTTTAGTGGCTTCCTCTTCCCAATGCCCTTGGAGTGCACATGGGTCATTTGTAAAAAGGGTGCCAAAAGGCCTCCTTCCTTTCTCTATATATTATAGACTTCTCATTTGGAAAAGGATCTTTCACATTTGTAAGGTAAAGCCCTGGCAATTTTTCACCTGAAATCAATAAACTCATTTTTACCTCTATTATGGTTAGATATCTATGTGTGTGTCTGAGTGTTAGTTTTGTGATTAGTCATTACTTCCTAGTGCTTTCATAGGTTTAACACCAACACACCTAGTGTCTATAAGGTGCCATTCTTGTAGGTAATAAGAAGAGTTGTACCTAAAAGCACAGAGATAGAAATAAGCTACTATACAATGTGCCCCTACCACAACACCTATGGTAAGTCCCTATTTTCTATGTGTTCCATTAAAGCCTCCCTATTAAACCTCCTACAGCCTATTCCTTTTACTAGTTAAAGTACATGTATGTGTTTGTATGGTTCATAGTGTGAGTGTGAGTAGGTCAAATCATTTGGTGCATCACCTCTTTTAGAGTAGTTTTGTTTTCCTGTAATCCATCTCCCTTTTCATCCCCCCCATTATATATCTATATATGTATTAGAACTCATTATAACAACTCAAATGCATCAAAGGGAGCTAGACCTTACCTAGAGACTCTCCCCTCTAGCTTTGCCAGTCCCATAACCAAGAGGGGAGTTTCCATTTTGACGTGTGGAAGGTAGGAGCTCAGCCTCCTGCCAAGGGTGCAATCTTCTGCATCAATAGTTTTAGCACACCTAGTGGGACTTAGTTTTTTACACTCAGTAAAGTTTCAGGATTGATGTTGGTCCTGTTACAGCAAAATCAACTATTTTTAGCATCTGGCAACTCCACTAGCAAGATCTTCATTTTTTGATCAAAGACCAGTCTGACCTCCTATGCCTAAAATCACCACATGGTCTACATCCAAGGGTGTTCCTTTTGAATTCATTGAGTTGCCTTTGAACTCAACAAAGTTATTAAGGTTTGAGAGGACCCATCCTTATTCAACAAACCACTTTCCCAAACTTGTTGTAAAGAACACAAATGTAGCAAGGCCATAGTTACATCCTGTCATAGCAATGGCACTACCCTTTGTGACTTTTCATGGTCAGAGCCCCTTGAATCTCCAATGCTATGACCCAATTCCAAGAGTAATCCTCAAAAGTGTGCCTCCCTTTGATGGAGAGGGGACCATCAAAATTATCAAACATATCAGAAATATTACTAACCTTTGCAATATTCACAATGTCACTAAGGAGAATATTGCAATCAAATTGTTGGCATTGTTTCTCAAGGGCAAAGCTCTAGACTGGTATGGGACTTTGACTGTAAATTCAGTTAGTTCCTAGAATGAATTGGGAACTCACCCTACAAACCATTTTGGAGAAAAGAGTGACAAACTCTCACTTGCTGAGCAGCTGACTACCATGAAAAGAGCCCCACATGAATACATGCAGGATTTCAACACTTAGTTTCAGAAGACATGGGATAAAATCCCCATTCTGGTAAGACCTAGTCCTAGCTATGCTTTCCTGTGTTACTTAAGAGAATTAAATAGTGATATCACTATTATGATACAATCCATGGGAGGACATGTGTTGCCTGTCACGTATGACATAGCTATAGTAGCTGAAAATTGCTTAGTGCAGGCTGGGAAGATAGCTCCTAGACCCCATATGCCACTTTTCCCTGAAATGTTGCCTCCAATCAAGACCGTTGCCCCCACCTTAGCTCTCCTAATAAGCATAGAAAAGCTAGCTGCTACTCCATCTAATGAACTTCATGAAGTTAAGAGTCTATTGCAAAATATGTCAAATGAACTTGTGGCTCTTAAAAGGTAGCAAGCTCAAAGCAATCAACCAAACCAAGGATACCAACAGTATGGTCAATCTCCTAGACCCCCTTTCCAAAATTACAATCAAGGACAGGGTTAGCTTACTAAGACCAGACCCTTTCAAGGCTACAACCTAGGTGCCCCTTCATCATCTAAGGTTATGGTGGCCATTCAAAACAATTTGGTGCAAGAACAGCCAAGTTTTTCAACCATGGGATATGGTCAAGAGCAGGTTGTTTATACAAATGAAATGATGGGTTATTTCCTAAATGTGTAAGACAATTAGCTAGCTACCTATTCCCAAGGTTTTGAGGCTCTAATGTAACCCAGCACTAGCAGCAGTCAGACCTAACCTGATTCTACTCTCATGAATCATTTGGAAGGTGAATTCTATTTAGTCAATTATGTGGGTGCTACAGACAATCAGGCTAACTGTGTTGCAACCAACACAAGATTCAAAAGGAGAGCAATGGAAGAAGCTTAGGCTACTACCCAAATGTCAGCAACACCTTCATCACATGTAAATCAAAAAATCCCAAGTTTTAGACTGTCAGTTGTAATTTTAGCTCCTTGGCCTACACCTCAGGCTACAAATAATTCCAAGGAAACTTTAAAGGAAGGCAACCCTCGAGTTAATGTGGTTAACCAAATGAAGAAGTTGCACATGAAAATCTCCTCATGGGATTGGCTATCAATACTAGGGTAAAAGGACATGTTGCAAAAGGAATTGCATGAGCTAGACGAACAAGCTATCCCAGTAAAAGCTGATAATGTTTTGATGATGAATGGTTAGCCTCCACCTCAAGTCAGGCCCAGAAAGAAGAAAAGGTTCCTCCTTTTTATGTGTCATTGGTCATAGGAGATTTATTGGTGCATAATTGCATCATTGACAGTGGAGAAAGCACCTCGGTGATGCCCAAATACATAGCTAACAAGCTGGGCTTGAAATATGAAGAAATGACCAAGGGAGTCCTATAGCTAGATGGAACCCCAATAAAGACATTGGGGTGGTAAGAGGTTTGAGCTTGATGCTGCATGCTTGCCCAAATTTCTCAGTTCCTCATGATGTGGTAGTGGTAGATGTTCCTCCTTACTTTGCCATCTGCTTATCCAAGGATTTGACATCCAAGATAGGTGGCTACTTGGCAACGAATTGGTCTTATCTGGTTTTTAGAACCAAGTATGGGACTAAAGTCAAGATTGAATATGAACCACTCCATAGAGATCATCTGGAACCTTACTCACTCAAGCTAGTAAATGTTAGCTATGCCATCATTGACCAAGAAGAGTTCCAAGAAGACCAGTCTCCATCCTTTGCCCTTGAAGGAGTTGCAGACCTGCTCTTAGATGAATGGGGAAGTGACAACTTCGAGCATGATCCTTACAAATTCATAGAGGAGGTGAGCCTTATAATTTATTACATGCATGAAGAAGGTAATTTTGTACCAAATCTGATGAAAGCCAGCCAGGAAAGCTCAAGTCTATGGTAGTTGTTCTTTGATGGTTCAAAAAGTAATCTAGGAGCTGGTGGTGGAGCGGTGTTAATTTCTCCTTCAAAAGAGAGGTATTTTTTAGCTTTCTATTCCAATTTTCTTGAACATGCAATGTTGCATAATATGAATCCCTCATCCATGGTTTGGAGTGGGTGAGGAAAAGAGGAATAAAAGAGCTACAAGTTTTTAGTGACAGTGAGTTGATTATCAATCAGGTAAGAGGCCAGAATTTGACAAAGAATTCTTTACTAAAGTCCTACAAACATAGGTTATGGGACTTAGTGGAAAATTTCTTTGCTTTCAATATTTCCTGCATTCTTAGAGAATGGAATAGGTAAGTAGATAGGTTGATAGTAGTTGGTGCCTAGTTTGATATCCCTCAAGAAATAGGCCAAGACCATAGCTCACATCACTTAAAGGTAGTGATCTGGCCCTCTATGCCTGACAATATCACCAATCAGTAGGTTTTTGATAAAAACCAAGAAATAGCACTTTTCTTGCAAGAAGAAGCAAAATATACTGCAAAAAACTTGGCAAAGCTACAGCAGCAATATGGCAACCAAATTTTTTAGCTAAAGAATAATAAGGTCCCTATAGGTTTAACCACTCTAGAGAGTATCTTCAATGGAGATGACTAATTGAGAAGCGATAAGGCATGCATTACAACAAAGGAGGAGCACCATGATAAGGTGGAAATATTCAAGTACAAGTTACTTGCACTTGGGAAAGTGTGCATGGACCATGAAAGGTAGGCCTTCATCTTGTTGTGCCAAGAATTTGCCGATATCTTTGCTTGGGAGTATAGTGATTTAAAGGGTTTTGACCCAAGCTTGGCCCATCATACTATTGATCTAGAAGAAGGCACCAAGACAATCAAGTAGAAGCAAAGGCCTGTCAACCCAATGATTGAACCTCTCATGTAGAAGGAACTCACCAAGTTGATTGAGTCTAAGATAATATTTCCAATCAAACACTCTTCTTAGCTAGTCAATCTTATTCCTATTTGGAAAAAGAATGGGGAGATTAGATTGTGCATTGATTTTAGAGACCTCAACAAAGTCTCTTTGAAATACCATTATCCCCCTCCAAGCATGGAGTAGATCCTTCAAATGGTGATAGGTAGTCAACGTTTCTCCCTCTTGGATGGGTATTCAGGATACAACTAGATTTTGGTGTAAGACTGTGACTAGCACAAGACAACCTTCACAACCAAGTGGGGAATGTTTGCTTATAGAAAAGTGCCTTTTAGACTATCTAAAGCTAGTGCCACCTTCTAATGAGCTATGGACATGGCCTTTCAAGCCTTGATAAATAATACTGTGATGGTATATCTTGATGATGTGATAGTTTTCTCCAAGGAAGCGAGCCAACACATGAAACACCTTAGGCAAATCTTTGAGATGTGTAGAGAGTTTGGTATCTCTCTCAATCTTAAGAAATGCATGTTCACTATCCATGAGGGGAAGCTCCTTGGTCATGTTGTTTCTTTGAAAGGTTTGGATATTGATCTAGAGTGAGTTTGCTCCATCCTAGAGTTATCCTTACCTAAGCACAAGAAAGGCCTACAAAGCTTCTTCAGCAAGATAAATTTCATATGGAGATTTATCCCAAATTTTGTGGAGATGGTCAAGCCATTGACCTCTATGCTGAGGAAGGGTGAGGAGTTCACATGGATAACATAGAGAAAATACAGTTTTGGAGAAATCAAGCAGGCCATAGCCTGGGCTCCCACTTTGATCAGCCTTGACTTCATCAAATATTTCAACCTCTACACCTTTGAAAATGAAGAGGTAATATCTACAATGCTTACCCAAGCAAGTGATGATAACCTTTAGTAACCAATTGCATTTTTTAGCCAAGGTTTAGAAGGTTTTGAAGTTAGATACACATATGTTGAAAAGAAAGTCTTGGTGGTCATTTGAAGTCTAAAGAAATTTAGGCATATACTATCCAATAGCAGAATCCACCTCATGGTCCCCCATCCTGGCATCAAGGACTTCTTGATCAACCGAGACCTAAATGAAAAGAGAGTAGGGTGGATCACTAAGGTGATGGAATATGATGTCGATATCAAGATCACCAAACTAGTAAGGGGGAGAGGCCTGTGTGAGGACCTTGCTATAGACTTTAAGTAACAAAAAGAGGACTATCTACTAATTCATGACACAACTACAGTAGATGAACCAGCTATCATGAAATATTAGACATCAGATGTGAGGCATTTCCTTCTCACTGGTGAGTGCTCGCCCTCACTTAATAGGACTAAGAGAAGGTATTTTAGACTCTAGTGTCTCCCTTATGCTCTGATTGATGGGGTGCTATTCAGAAGGGATCTCTCAAGAGTCTTTTTAAGATGTTTGGACTCAGATTAGGCTAATAGGGTATTGTCTAAGTTCCATGATAGGCTAGCTATAGTCATTTTGCTCTTAGGGCTACAACAACAAGAATAATGAGAGCTAGTTATTTCTAGCCTACTCTTTTCAAGGACACCCATGCCTAGGTATGAAAGTGCCAAAAGTGCACACTTTTTGATGGGAAGCAATAGTTGGCTACCATGCCTTTACAAATTATTCAAGTAGAGTAGCCATTCTTGCAATGGGGCCTTGACTTCATAGGGATGATTAATCCTCCCTCTAGTGCTAGGTAGAAGTGGGTCTTGACCGCCACGGATTATTTCACAAGATGGGTAGAGGCTGTTGCTCTGAAGGAGGCGAATGAAAGTGCAATCCTAGATTTTTATGAAGATCTAGGGGCAAGGTTCAGGGTTCTAGCAACCATAATCTTAGATAATGCATTATCTTTTTTGGGAACTAAAACAAGTGAATGGGCATTGAGATATGGTATCTATCTCAGCACTTCACCCAATTACTACCCACAAGGGAATGGGCTAGCTAAATCTAAAAATAAGAACCTAATCAGGATCATCAAGTGAGCCATGGAAGAGAATTAGAGGAATTGGCATGCCTAGTTTAAAATAGCCCTGTGGGTAGATAGGGTCACCCCAAAGAGGGCAATTAGTAACTCACCATACACGCTCATCTATGGAAGAGAAGCTAAGCTCCCCATTTCACTTGAGTTGCTAGCCTTAGACCTCACTCACCAGCTACAACTAGAAGAGAGAAATAACATGGAGGTTAGGCTACGTGAGCTGATAGAACTCCAAGAGACAAGAGACTAGGCTATGGCTTCTATGACCAGCCACCAATAATAAACGAGGAGACACTTTGACAAGAAATCTTCATCAAAAGGTTTCTCTGAAGGAGACATTATCTTAAAATGGGATGAGGACCAAGCTAAGCTTAGAAAGCATGCAAATTTTGATGCCCTATGGAGTGGCCCATATGTAATCACTTAGTGCAAGTAGCATAATGCATTATAACTCTCCAAGTTGGATGGTGAAGAACTATATATCCTAGTTAATGGGATACATCTTAAGCACTACCATTGAGTCCCTCTTCCATCATGTATATATTTGCCTTGCTTTTCTCTTATTTTCCCTAAGTGATTTTTTACACATGTTAGTAGTTTTCTTAGCTTTGTGTGTGTTTTCATTTCCTTTTGGGGTAAATCTTCATGTTTGGTTCTTGAATTTATCAAGGCTATTGCTGACCTTTAAGTTACTTTCTGACTCCGTGCCCAATGGATTTTGAGGCAACTGGCTTCTAAGCATAGCAGGCATGCTTGCCCTGGGAGTCACCAGTTTGTTGACCATTTTTGGTCCAACAGGCCAAAAATTGGTCCCCTTCTTCCCCTACTATTCTGGGCCAATTCATTTTTGATTTTGCACAAGTCTAGAAATTTCTACAGACTCTGCAGATGTTTTCTACCATTTTTGTAGGCATAGTTTTTTCTACAAACTCTGTAGGTGAGTCCTTCAACACATGAAGAACTAGTTCAAAGAGTGCAAGGTTTTGAAAAGCTTCTTTAGACTCTTATAAAAAATTCACAAGGTTAACATCTTTGAATTATTGAACCATTAAACTACTTCAATGCCTTGGTTCAATCAGCAAGTTCATCGCTTTGGTTCAAAGCCTTGGTTTAATCAACAAAGTTCATCACTTTGGTTCAATCAAATGGATCATCAACTTGGTTTAATGATTTGGTTCAACACCTTGGTTCAATGTTTTAGTTAAATTAGATGGTTCAATCACTTGGTTCACTCAAAGGGTTCATCAGATGGTTCAACGAGCTTGGTTCAAAGCCTTGGTTCAACAATCATTTGAACCGTTGAACTAGTTCAATGGATTAGTTCAATGGTTGGTTCAAAGGAGTAGTTCAATGTGAAAGGTTCAAGCCTCTTGAAGGGCAAGTTCCCTTGTAGAGGGTAGTTATGGGTTTAAAAGCCCTTGTGGAGGGCAGGGAGCATTTCAAAGGCAACTGAAGGATTTCAAAAAATGCACAAAAAGTCTTAAGGCATTGAATTCTTTTAGACTTTTTATCCAAAGGAATTCCATTAGAAAAAAATTCCAAAGGAATTTAGAGGAAGGCCATGATATCAAAAAGACCTAGGGAAAACCCCAAAAGAAATCAAAGCGGCCAATTCTAGCAGACTTTTTGTTCATAAGAAAAAAGCTCGTAGAAAAAGCCCACAGAAAAGGCTGAAGAGAAAAAAGGCCACCGAAGGGTAGGTGCCCTTGTGGGGGGATCCTAGTTGCCAAATGAAGGGCATTTATCTAGACCCAAAGGGATACTTTCCCTCTGGGAGGGCCTAAAACAAAGGGTGAGTCAAAGGAAAAGGCTCGAAGGAATTTGCCAAGGACGGTGACATCCTGGAAGCTGTCAACTTTAAGAAGATAGGTTAGCCATTATTTTTCAAATAGTGACAGGTCTGTGAACATCATTTTTATGATAGAGAAGTATTTGTTTGAGCACCAACAAAGAGCCTAGAGAACAAAGAGAGAAAAGTGCTAAGCGTAGGAACAGGCAGATAGTCCAAGTGGCAAAGGGAGGTGCTAATTCAAGAAGTTACTCCAACAGGTGATACAGTGTTCACCAAGTGGTCATAAATGGGACACAAATAGTGAACAATGTGGCCCATTTTTTCTCCATTTTACATTTAAAAGTAGATAAACCATGTGGGTGCCTTTAAGGAGCAGTCTTAGTTAATGGGGAAACGGTGTGGCCTATGTTAAAAATTTCCTGAAGTCAGAATCAAAACCGACACGACATTTATATTTTAGCGGCTTCCTCTTCCCAAGGCCCTTAGAGCGCACATGGGTCATTTGTAAAAAGGGTGCTAAAAGGCCTCCTTCCTTCCTCTATATATTACAGACTTCTCATTTGGAAAAGGATCTTTCACATTTGTAAGGTGAAGCCCTAGCAAATTTTCACTTGAAATCAATAAATGCATTTTTACCTCTATTCTAGTTAGATATCTTTGTGTGTCTAAGTTTTAGATTTGTGATTAGTCATTGCTTCCTAATGCTTTCACAAGTTTAACACCACCACACCTAGTGTCTATAAGGTACCATTCCTGTAGGTGACAAGAAGAGCTGTACCTGGAAGCACAGAGATAGAAATAAGCTACTATATAGTGTGCCCCTGCCACAACACCTATGGTAAGTCCCTATTTTCTATGTGTTCCATTAAAGCCTCCCTATTAAACCTCCTGAAGTCTAGTCCTTTTACTATTCAAAGTGTATGTATGTATTTGTATGGTTCATAGTGTGAGTGTGAGTAGGTCGAATCATTTGGTGCATCACCTCTTTTAGAGTAGTTTTTTTTCCTATAATCCTTCTTCCTTTTCATCCCCCCCCATTATTTATATATATATATATATATATATATATATATGTATTATAACTCATTAAAACAACTCAGATGCATCAAAGGGAGCTAGCCCTTACCTAGAGACTCTCCCCTCTAACTTCACCAGTCCCACAAGTGAGAGGGGAGTTTCCATTTTAATGTGTGGAAGGTAGGAGCTCAGCCTCCTGCCAAGGGTACAATCTTCTACGTCAACAGGTATCATTAGATTCAAATCTAAGATGAGGACATACCTAAAATTGCATTTTGAACACATGAAGGCTATCATGAATTTATGGTCATGCCTTTTGGCCTCATAAATTCACCATCTACATTTCATAATTTGATGAATAATATTTTTAGGCCATGTCTGAGAAAGTTTTTATTTGTTTTTTAATGATATCCTCATCTAAAAAATTTTATGAAAACCATTTGAAGCATATAAAACATGTAATTTCAATTCTAGATTAACATCAACTTTATGCCAAACCTTCTTAATATGATTTTGTTGTTTAGTAGGTAGAGTCATAGGTCATATTTTTTCACATGGAGTGAAATTTTATCCCAATAAAGTCCAAGAGATCATGGAGTATTAGGTTCTCAATACCCCTAATAACCTCTTAGGATTTATGGGGTTAATTGGTTTCTATCATAGGTTTCTCAAAAATTTGAGAAGCATAGCAGCCCCAGTCACATATTTATTGAATAAATACTCCTTATAGTGGTTTTATTTAGCTACCAAGGTGTTTGAGTAATTTAAAATGGTTATGCACAACTCCAATTTTGGCTACTCCCAATTTTTCAATGGAGTGTGAGGCATTAGGATATGGCATGGGGGTTGTACTCATGTAAGAAGGTAACCCACTATAATTTACAATTTTCCAAATGAAGGGAAAAATAGGTTTAAATCAATATATGAGAAATAGATGATGAATATTCTACATGTAGTCAAGCAATGGAGACCTTATCTGATGGGTCATCACTTTTAGGTAAATAATGATAATGATAATTTCAAATATTTTTTAGAAAAATAATTTTTATTTAAGAACAATAGAAGTGGGTGGCTAATATGTTAGAATGTTATTTTTAAATAGTGTATAACAAAGTAAAAATCAATGTGGTGGTAGATACCCTTTCTCAGTAGGATGAATCAATTGAGGCATTATTATGCACCATGACCATGTGATAGGTAGATTATCTAGAGGAAACAAGATCATAATAGGAAAATTATAGTGCTACCAAGGATTTGATTCATAATATCTAGTATTGTTATGATGAATCAATAAAATTACATGGAATGGGAACGTATTATGGTCTAAATATAGATTATACCTCTATAAGCATTCTCTCCTCAAACATAAATTTATTAGGGAACCTCATGCCTCTCCCCTAAGGGGGTCACTCTAGATTTTTGAAAACATATCATAAAATCAAGAAAGATTTATTTTGGGAGGGAATCAAGTGGATTCCCAAATGAATGCATCATATATCAATATAACAAAGGGGAAACCATTAAAACACCAAGTCTTTTATATCCTTTATCCATCCCTAGCTAATGTTTGGAAGGAGTTTCTAAGGATTTCATTACTGGGTTACCTTAGTCTGAGGGTAAAAATTTTATCATGGTAGTTGTGGATAAACTCACCAAGTATGCTCATTTTTTACCCTATCAAAACCTTTTATTTCCATTACAGTAGCTTCTACTTTTTTCAATACTATTTAGAAATTTCATGGTACTTCAAGGATCATTGTAAATGATCAAGATCCCATATTTACTAATAATTTTTGGACTAAATTATTTGTATGTTTGGGTACCAAGTTGGCTCATAGTTCATCCTATCATCCTCAATCTAATGGACAAATAGAGGTAGTCAACAAATGCATATAAGGGTATATTTGTTATTTTATTTATGATAAATAGGAAAAATGGGTTCATTGGGTACCACTTGCTAAATGGTGGTATACTAATTCAATTCATAATTCATCCAAAATGTATCCCATTATGGCCTTGTATGGATATCACCCCCAATCCATCACTTTTATATGATATTAGAGATGTAGTAGATCTATAAATCATTCTTATCTCAAAGAAGATAAATCCTACTTACACTTTCAATTGGGGATACATTAGATAATCGAGGTCATGAACAAGATGGATCCACTAGACCTAATCAATGGAAATATTACCACAAATAATATCACTAAGGAGGGTTACAAGGCCTCTATTCAAGCAAAACTATGTAGTAACCCTAACCAAGTCCTATGTTTTCATATTCACTAAATTAATAACAAGTAAATCAAAGTCTAATCTAGTTCTCACCAAAGCTTGTGGCACAAAATGGGTTTAGTAAACAATAAAAGTAAACATGCATAAGAGAATCCTATTTAAGTGTTGTATAGGTAAAACCCTAATGCATGGAGAGATGAATATATTCAAAAGCCATTATTTATGCTACTTCTATCTATTAAAGAGAGGAGCAAAGTTAGAGATACTTACCTTGAAGATGAACCCATCGAGAGTCAATCTCTATCTTGGTCAAAGGTGCTTTGCAAGAGGTTTTTGTGGTTTGTAAAGATCACTAAGAAAGGCCAAAGCATCCAAGACTCTTCCATGAGACAATATTCTTCTCTAAGTAGAAACCCTAAGCTAAGACTCCTCAAATAGAATGGTAAAAGAGCAGATTGTAAAGAAGTGAAAATGAATAATTCACTCTTGTTGTCATAATGGAAAAATGGATGTGTTTATATATGTGGATCTAACCCTAACCACTTCCAAAAGTTTAGGCTGACAAGGTTGACCTAGTTGACCTAGTATCATAATTGACAAAAACAAACTAGTCCATGGACTAGGTTAGTCATGGGCTAACCCAATCCCTAATAAGCTTTGTGAATAAGGATAAAAGGTCAACATGGTCAACTATGTCATGTAAACTACCAAAAAGGGGCTTATTTTAGGGAAAGGGTTAATGAATATGGTAAAAGACTAGAGGAGGGTAAAAAATAGGATTCAAAACTTAGGGGAATGTTTTTAGGAGACAAGTGTGTATATAGGAAGTGGTAAAAAGGGACAACAATATTATAAAGTAAGAATGGTCTATCCACTCCTTTCCCAGTACACCTCTTAGGGCATGCACTTAGAGATATTAAGACTTAATGGCTTCCTATAAGATATAAAGAATCAGTAATTGATAAAGTTTGAAATAATTATGTGTATACATATGCCCCACTCAAATCTCATCATGTGTCATGCAGGTGCAACAAGGGATGTTGCTTACAGAAAAACATAATAACACACAACACTAAAGCTAAAAAAAATTGTAGTATTTTAAAGCAAAAATAATTGAAAGTAAATGACTAAAATGGAAATAAATGAAAAATTAAAATTAATGCGTACCTTGACTTACCTTTATCCTTGGATGGTTATATATTTTATTTGTAGTTTTAATCATTGAGGATGAATAGACTACTTTTGACAAACCCAAGGAAATAAAACTAAAGAGAAAAAATAAATAAATGTAGGAAAGCCAAAATAATTGATGTTATGTAGATACAATGTAAGTGGAAATTTGGAAATCTAGGGTGACAAGTGCTATGTTAGACCAAGTCAAAATTTAGAGTAAATCAAGTAATTGAAAATCCAAGGATACCAAAGATTGAAAAACTCAAACAAGTATTCCTTAAGTAATAAAGGCAAACTCACCAAATCAAACCAAGGATACATGTCAAAAAAATGTTAATCAAATATCAATGTGTAAGTAGTAATAATCCTTAAACAAATATGGGCAAGCAAAAATGGTAAAACAACATTGATGAGTGAGCAGTAACAATCAAACCTCACTAAAAAATGCAAAAAGTGCATAAAATGTAAAACATTAATGGGTGAGAACTAGTAAGCCAACCTCACTAAACAATGGAAAAAAGTACATGATAGTAGAAACAAACTCAAGTGTCCACAAAAAAGGGGTAGTACAACAATAAAAATGGTAAAAATAAATCATGATGCTAAAAATGTAAAACCATGGTATAAAGAAGATAATCCATAGTTGTTCAAGCGTATTATTTAATTCTAAAGATAAATAAATTTGAAACAAAGTAGTGCTAGAATGTTTTTAAGATGTGAAGAAGAGGGAATATAGAAGAAGTGAAAATAGATTGGGAATCACACTTGGCCTATAAAGGGGGGAAAATGAAGGAAAAACTAAGGTAGAATAACTCTTTATCAAAGTTAATACACTCAACTTAGGTTTGTCAAAACAAAAGGACTTTTGACCTTAAGGACTCTAAAGAACTTTTCCTAGCCACACAATTCTTAGGTAAATAAATGAAGTATGTAGATCATCCCATGAAGGATATATGCATGAAAATTAAAATGGACCTACCTTCCCACAATGTGTTTCCCATTTATTAGGACCCCTTACAGAGTCATCAGTCTATTGAAAATATTGGGTACTTACATGATAAAGTATGTAGCACCATAGTGTTTATTGAATTATCCTATTCTAATCTACTAGCCTAACATAACCCAATGGACCTCAACTCTATTATGAGGCAAATTGTGGAGATTGATATTTGATTGGAGATAAGAGATGTGCTTGTAATCACATCTTTCGGTGTGATTTTAACTTTGGAAATTTTTATGTTGCCTTTTTTATCATTTCCTTTTTTCAAATGATTTGGATTTTCACTTTATTTATGTATTTTTATATTCCTCCTCTATACGGATTAAAAAAACCAAACATGGGTGCTAAAGATGAATTTCATTTGAATACTTAGAACTTGGTTTCAAAGAGAGAGAATTTAGAGAACATGGTGTCTAAGAGGCTCGTAAATTTATGTGAAATAATAGTGATATCTTGAATTTGACCTTATTTTATCCAATGTGGAGTGAAATAAAAGGAAATCAAGAGGAATGACACATGAAATAATTTAAATTACTTCAAATCATTAAAAAAAGTGACAAAGGGAAAAATAGGGGTAAAATGATAGAAAAGTGTGATTCCATATCATAAGACTGAGGGGAATGTAACCAAACATGGTAACAAAGATTATTGTGCAAATTCCATCTATCAAAAGAAGCAAAATATAAAGTTGAGAACAAAGATCCAAGTACTTGTAACCATTTCACAACACATTCTAGATAGGAAATGAAAATACAGTGATTTTATGAGGAAGGTGAGGTCCTATCCATGGTCTTGCACTATAACTCATAAAATATAAACCCACAAGGGTGCACAAAGCATGTAGAAAGTAAATAAGATAAAGATGGTATTTGTGAGGAAGGTCAGGTCCTATCTATGGTCTTACACTACAACTCATAAATGATAAACCCAGGGGGTGCCAAAAAGTATGGAAAATAAAGAAAATAACGAGGACAAAATAAATCATGAGGAATACTGGTTCCTATCCATAGTTTTACAATGCAACTCATGATAAAGGGGAAACCAAAGGACCAAAAGGAAGGACTAATGTTTGTGAAAAGAGAGAACTACTTCAGATGGTGAGACCCATGTAAGTATCCTACAAAATTTATTAGATAAATAACATATATAAATAATTTTAATAAGGGAAGGATCTATGTTAATGTCTATATCAAGGATGAGCATGTGAGAGACAATCTTGTGTCTTAGAAGGTTTTTTGAAGTTGAATTAGTTTAGTATCATGCCAGGTAGAATAATAGTGGGCATCATAAGATGCCCCAGAGGGTAATTAGATGTAGGGATGGGCATCACAATATACCACAGAGTATGAAATAATATGTGTGTGGCCATTACAAAATGAATCAAAGGCTAAAAAGAGGAAGAAAAGATAAGAAGAAAAGAACACCCCATATAGTGTTCGAATGGATTTAGGTTGTCCAAGAGGATTCTGATAGGGGATTTCATGATCTTTGAGGAAATGAATAAAATGTTAAGCAAGAATATAGAGAAATTAGGGATAGAGAACTAATTCAACCAGATAGAAGAGCAAGGTTAAAAATCAGATATAAGGTTTACTGGGTCGACTACGTATTTCTAAAAAGGGGGTGAGAAGAGTAAAAAGTTAATTGGGTCAATTATGTATTGTTGGATAGAATTTGAAAGAGTACAATCATATAGGTTTACTTTGTATTATCGATAGGATATCAAATTGAGCTGATAAGGATATAAGGTCAATTAGGTCAACTTAATACTATAATCCAAGAGGTAGATAAGGGTAGAAATTCATACAAGTTGACTCTATACTTTAGATAGGGAGAATCACAATCTATAGGAGACTATTTTAGACATAATGACATTATGCTAAAATAAAGAGAAATTTTTAAATAATTGAAAAAAAATGGAAACAAATACACAAATAATTGGATGAATGTGGGTGATCCAAGTGGGGAACACAACACAAAACCTTTCACTAATGCTAGCTAATGCAATTTTTTGAAATACAACACACAATGATTAGATAGAAAGCAATCAAATGAAAATTAAGTACTAAGTGGTCATGTTATGTTTTATTAGATTAGTATAAAGTGTTATTTTAAGTGTGATAGTGAAGTTATCTAAAGATAGGTAACCTAAAATCAATCTATGGATGGTTTCAAGATGTTTAGTGTGAAATGGATCTGTGATGGCAATGATACTAGTTTAGTATTAGGGACTACCCCTCACTTCACAATCTTGTAGTGAAAAGGGTGTCAGGTGATTTTCTAATAAATACCATTAACCATGTGTTTATACTTGGCCAAAAGTCTAATTTATCTTCCCCCTTGGTGATGAAATCCAAGTAAGTAAGCCTTAGGAAGATAAATGTTAAATGCATTTTGAGTATTGTGTGATTCTGGTAGAGTGTAAAAAATATAAAAATAGTGTAATTAAATGGTAATTTGAAAAACCAATTAATTATACTATGTGAGCTACTCTAAGCATGCAAATAGATAAAATTGAAAGTGTGAATTAATTACTAGAAAATAGTTTTTAATTCCTAAGTTTAGAATGGTACAAAGTTATTTTAGATGACACAATATGCAAATAGTAAAAAATAGAGTTGATTGGGTTGCTACTATTCTTCATAAGCAAGAGTCTTTAAGAATAGAGTCAAATGGGTTGACTCAGTCTTTCAAATAAAATACAAGCTACAAAACTAAGTCGACTAGGTCAATTTAGCTTGTTATAGGGTTGTAAATTTAAAGACTATAAATAAGTAAAAAACAAAACTATAATGAAATATTGAATTGATAGAGAGAAAGAGAGTAACCTTGGTGGGATGGAAGATGATTAGGATTAAAAATTTTATACTAAAGTGCCTTGAATGTTGCTTTCAAATTACCTAAACTAAGTCAACTTGTTTGACCTAGTTCTATAAAACCCTATGTGTTGAGGCAAGATAAGATGACTAAGTTGATCTATTTGAGTTAGTTTGTTGATTTTGATGCTGACAAAAATACTAAGTTAGCCTATTTAACCTAGTTTGTTGATATAAATGTGAAGTCAAAATATTCGACATAGTTTGTTATCTAGAATTGAATAAGAGTATTGTGTTGATTTATTTGATCTAGTAACATGTATCTAATGAATACCTACATAGAAATAATGGAGTCATTTTGGTATGACTGTGTTAAACCTATACATAAAAATTTAGAACTATACTAGCTAGTTTGACATAATATCACAAATATTAAAAAAAATAATGAAATGATAGAAATGAAAGTTTTAAAGAAAACCTACAAGGGTTAGATTCACATTGGGTTTACATCAATGTATGCAATGGGAAATGCAATAGATCTACAAATCAATACTATCTCGAAAAAGATAAATACTACTTACACTTATCATTTGGAATACATTAGATAATCAGGGTCATGACCAAGATGGATTTACTAAACCTAGACAAGGGATCTCTTACCATAAATAATAACACTAGGGAGGGTTCCCAAGCCTCCAGTCAAGCAAAATTGCATAGTAACCATAACTAGGTCCTATTTTTTCTTATTCACTAAACTAATAAAAAGTAAATAAAAGTCTAATCCATTGCTCATCAAAGCTTGTGGAACAAAATGGGGTTATTAAATAATAAATTTAAACTTGACTAAGAGAATCCTATTTAAGCTATATATAGCTAAAACCCTAATGCATGGAGATATAAATATATTCAAAATCCATTACTTATGTTACTTTTATCTACTAAAGAGAGGA
Organism: Torreya grandis; assembly: GCA_037957365.1. Classification (NCBI taxonomy): domain Eukaryota; kingdom Viridiplantae; phylum Streptophyta; class Pinopsida; order Cupressales; family Taxaceae; genus Torreya; species Torreya grandis. The sequence continues at coordinate 893,764 of JARHVA010004559.1, read as the reverse complement.
GGAAAGTTAGAGATACTTACCTTGAATATGAACCTATCGAGACTAAATATTTCCCTTAGCCAAATTTTCTTTGCAAGAGGTTATTTTGGTTTGTAAGGATCACTAAGAAATGCCAAAGCATCTAAGACTTGTTCACAAGACAAGATTTTTCTCTAAGTAGAAACCCTAAGCTAATAATCCTCAAGTAGAATGGTGGAAGAGTAGATTGTAAAGAAGTGCAAATGAATAATTAACTCTTGATGTCTCTCTAAGAATGGAAAAATGGATGTGTTTATATAGGTGGATCTAACCCTAAACCCTCCCAAAAAGTTAGGCCAACAAGGTTGACCCAGTCAACCCAATTGACCTAGTATTGTAATTGATACAAATAAACTAAGCTATAGACTAGGTCAGCCATGGACCAACCTAGTCCTTAATAATATTTATTAATAAGGATACAAGGTTGATATGGCCTACTACATCATGTAAACTACCAAAAAGGGGTTCATGTTAAGGAAAGGGATAATGAAGATGGTAAAATACTAGAGGAGGGTGAAAAAAAGGAGGCAAAGCATAGGGAATGTTTTTAGGAGATAAGTGTGTATATATAAAGTGGTAAAAAGGGATAACAATCTTGAAATGTGCCAAAGGTCTTCCTACCCATTTCCTAGTGCACCCCTTAGGGAATTTGCTTAGAGAGATTGAGACTCGATGGGTTCCTTCAAGATAGAAAGCATAAGTAATTGATAAAGTTTGAAAATATTATGTGCATAAAACTTCAACCTTGAATTTCCATCTCAAAATTTGAGTTATTTATGAGTGCATTAAACATAAAGAGGAGGTCCTCACCAATTTGGGATAAATTTTAGCCATGGCTTAGAATCACATGAAATAATAAGTGGATGAAAACTATAGTGGGTAGTATTTTTACATAGGTTATTAGGTCTTTGTTTAATTATATTTGTATAATTAGATTCATTTGAAACAAAAAAAAAGGATAACAAGTTGTCCCCTAAGTATTAAGGCCCTTATCAAATCTTTTAAAAAATTGGTAGTGTGGATTACATGCTAGAATTCACTTAATACACTTGTATACATCTAGTATTTCATATATCTTACATGAAGAAGGTAATATGATGAGGATGGTTAGGTTATTCTGGAACTTGAATTTATCATTCAAACATGCACTAAGAAACTATGAACTAGAGTAATTCAAGAGTACATGTTCAAATGGAAGAGTCTGCATTATTTAGATGCAACATGGGAGGATGAATCGTTATATTATCAATTCTTGAGGTTGAGTCAACATTGAGTATAATGTTTTTTTGGTAGGGATGGTCATGTTATGCCCTTATCCTATGGCATGTCTATGTATATGTGTGGCTGACTTGTGGCACACATACCCCTTTTATATTCATGTCACATTTCTCTATGTTATTATTAGGTTAGACTATAGAATAACCATGGATAAGTAGACTATATATATATGAGGTATTAGCTAGTTTGAGATGATCATATTAAAAAATATATTTTTATTGCATTGTTATGTAGGTTGTCCCCTTGAAGTCTCAATTATAAAATTCAAGTATTCTGCTCTTTTGCTAATTGTTGTTGTGGATATACTTATTATGTTCTTAATTATAAGATATATTATTCTATTTTTGTGAATAATCTAATTAATTTAATTTAAATTATCTTTACTTCTTGATTTTTATCTTAATTAAAGAAAAATTTATAAATTTTTCATTATAGGTTTGCATGAAGCACAATTCAACATTGTGGCCTAAATTCAAGATTGCACTTTATAGGTAAGTTCATGTACACATTTTTCATTTTAATCTACTAGTTTTGTTTTTATTTATTAAAGTGATAAATTGGGGGAAGTTTAGGCATATAAATTTAAATTTAAGATAAAACAATACACTTGTAGCCACATTTTTTATAGACTTACCTCATGTATTATTCCATGGCCTTTTAACCACTTTCTTTCATTTAACACATAGAAGACCCATTCTCATAAGATAACTAGTGGCTGCAGAATGTCCCTATTCTTAATGAAAAATAAATCAAGATTATCCATAGACTGTTATATGCTCTCATATCAAATTTTTGTGTTCTTAGGACTATAGTTACCTATTTGGACACCAATGTTCCCCGAGAGCATCTCATTCCATTATTATTATCCTCCCACTAAATCATAGCTAATTTATCAAATTAAAATTCATATAATGGGTCATACCATAATTTTAATAATCCCCATATAAATAAATTCCCTATTTATCACTATAAATACACATTTCAAGTCACTTTGCACATAAGAGAATTCTATACTAAAAAAGAGCATATTTATAATTGTATATTGAGATATAATTATTATTTCTCTCAATTATGAATAAATTTATACATAATATCCCTGAGTAAAAGTCATGAATACACTTATAAGGTCAAGAGTCATAGTTAAAGCATTTAAACACACCAAGATTACACAAACATCTAACATTTTATACCAATATTTTTCAAACACCACTTTACATGGGACAATTGCATGGATTTTGATCCCTCTTTTAAGTATTGGTATATAATTAGTTCTTAACACAAGGGGTGTTGATGTCAATCATGAGTTCAACTGATAACCCATTTTTGCCCTGTGATTGCATGTGTATTCTTATTATATTAAGATATGGTTAAAAGTGAAGGAGAAGACATATAATGGTTTTTATTAAGGATCAAAATCTCTCATATGATCCATGAAACACACAAGTGAATGTGGACCTATCACAAAAAATATCAAAACTTAATCACCTACAGGACACTGATGCTTCCTAAGGATATCAACACATTATTCTCTTATTTAATTACATTGATCATTTCCATAGATCCTTTAAAATTTTGTGCCAGATCTATATTTAGTCAATATAACCTCCCAATTAGTTTCAATATCTAATACATTTATTCATTCCATTTTTTTAGATAAGTTTATATTTCATTGGCATTTTCCATATTTAGAATATTTCCAAATTTAGTAAGTTCAAAAATCATTTTTTGTCATTTATTAAATAACTATAACATTATAATTTTACACAATAGTTTATCTTATTTAGATAATTAATTCACTTATTTACCAAAATTTGATGAAACAATGAGTTATTAAGTGATAATTTCATTATTGAAATTATACATTGCCTATATCATGAGATCTTATGAGAGATGAACATAATATATATATATATATATATATATATATATATATATATATATATATATATATATTATATTTAATTTTTTAACATTCCATGATAATGAAAATGAGATTTATGGGAATAAACTATGTAAAAAATTATGGGATTAACACATTATGAATCACCATCCTCGATTCATCATTAGGAAAATTATGGATGGTGATTTTAAATGTATCAATAAAATAATTTTTAACATGGTTTATTCCCAAAAATATCATTTTCATTCATGATAGATATATTTTGTTTATGATGAATAATTACAAGATGTCTAGTATTTATTACAGTGGACAAGAAAACTATAATATATTTGTTAAGGGTATTATTCTTTCTAAATTGATTTAATATTTATTAAAGTGGTCTTCCCACCTAAGGAAAAATGAGATATGTAGGTTGTGGGATTAAAAATAACTCCCTCATCTTCATTTAGGTAGGAATTGATGATGATTAAATTATAGTAGAGAGTAATGCATATATGGACAATGACACAAGCCCTTTAAAGTTTGAATACTATAATTGCTTTATCTAAAGTAATGTTATAATTATATACATTGAATTTCCATTATACTTTCTAATTTTCATGTTTTTTGATGTAATATTAGATATAGGTGTACTTATGGTTTATATAATTGATTACATGTCATAGGGATTATACTTTCATGCTTATTATTGGATGGTTCTGGATGATCAAATAATAATTATTTATCATTTCATGAAGGGAAGGGCCACTTTTTAATAAATATCTCAACATGAAAACTTATGCAAGGGTTGTTAATCCCCATCTCTCCTAAAAATAAGGACCCATGAGGGAGAGTACTTCTCCAAGGTCTCAATTACTAGGATTTGGTATTTAGGGTAACCTAGTTGGCTCATTGTGACCATTATATATCAAGGGTATTCAATGAAATTGAGTCTAAATGATGGCTTAACTTATAGACACTATGAGACTCTATTAATCCAGCACTGAACTTTTTGATAATGCTTAAATGGTGATGGAAAATACTCGTTAATCATGATTAAAAATTAAAATTAGATTACTATTAGTCCTAACCTAACAAACTAATAAAAAGAAAGAACAAGAGATAGAGAGAGAGAGAAAGAGAATAAAAGGATATGTTTCCATAGAGATGAAGCTAAAGTGTCTAATTGATAAAATCTCATAGGAACCAATTCTTAGTTGATCCAAACCTAACACAACTCTAGATAGAGTATGGTGTAAGAGTCTAGGAGATGTTTAAATAAAATAAGAACATAACCACCATAAAAATGTGCAAGAAATGTATATTTGACTAAACTATGATATAAATATCAAGATGTTTCATGTCATTTGAAAATTTTGAGATTTATAATAGTCATTTATATATAGACTTCCCATTCATAATAGTAAGAAAAACACTATGTTCAAAAATCATGAAAAGTGCTTGGTATATTAACTATGGAGAATCCAAGCATGTTCTGGTCCACTACTCTGTTATAAAGCTAAAAGGATCCAACTAAGCATAGTCCCTATAATCATAAAAATACCATCCTTTATTATATTGAATGAATTGATATTATATAAATGCATAGGTCCATGAAGCTCTCTCTGTCATTCAAATATTGTTTCTAATAGGGAAGTCTTAAACATTCATTATTTATTGAGGGAAGGTGGCTAGGATTTTATCAAGTGCATGGTTAGGAATCATGCATTGATTGGATTGGATTGAATGCCTATAATAGGATGTAGATGAGATTGCATCAAGATTTATAATTTTCCTTGTTTTTTGTAGTCAAAACCATGCCTCTTTAAGGCAAATGATTTTCTTTTGTGATCTATGCCTAATTTCAATGTTCACAACATACCCATGATTCATGCTTTATTCATGATTCTTAATTGAATCTAACACATTTTGATTAATGTTTTTAGCCTATTTTTTCACTAAATTTTACCATTTATTTGATCATTTATTGGTGAGAAACCAACTATAAATTGATTATGTTTATTAAATTAGATGTGCAATCTATTCTTGGATTTGATGGTTTTGATGGCTAAATGGACTGTTAATTTTGAAATAGTGTCTTTACTAACTACATATCTATCTTGTCCTTTCTTAACAAGATCACTAGAAATTGTCTTCTCATCTCTCTTTATATAATTGTTTGAGGCTCAAAATGTATGATGAATTGTTTATATAGTGGTGAAGTATTATTTCACATTGTGGCATCATCTCACTTACCTAAAGCTCTAACACATAACTTAGATGCACTGATCACTTTGAGGCTAATAAACAATAATATTTCACCATGTGGTATCATCTTACTCACTTACTTGCCTAGGACTTGCTACTTTGTATGAAAATCTCTAGGATAGTTGGTTACCCAAATGGTTCCATGTGATAGCATCATTCTTGTCCACTTGCTTGAAGGCTATTTACTTTTACAAATCTTTCTAAGGTAATAAATCATTGGAATCTTGACACTTGGTAGCATCCCACTGATCTAGTCACCTAGAGATTTGTTGAGTTAGATCCACTAAGAAAACTTTTTAAATTGAATAAGTCCCATAAAATGGTGAAAATATGTCATGTGGCTCTAGGAAATTCTAATAAATAAATCAACTGAGTCTCAAGAAGCATAAATTTGACACATGGCTCTAGGCAACATTATATAATTGGTTAAGGGCCAAAAGGCTTTTTTGAACATGCTTGGCCCATCAAGAGATATGGGGAATTTCCATGTGGTGTTGGGATAGATTTATGAACCTTTAGGAAAAATAAAGAAATCCTGGTCATCAATTTAAATTTAAACTCTAAATGACTAAGTCTTTTTAAAATAAAATGACTAAGTTTATTCAAATGCAAATGTATAAAGGCATAGAAAACTTAGAAATTGTTGAAACTAAAGCCAACTTCACCCATTTATTATAAAATTGACTAACTTAAAAAAAGCTAAAACCTTTTAAGTACTTAGTCAATCAATTTAATTTTAAAAAAGAAATTAAAAAAAGCATTTAGGAAAATAAGAAAAAAAAATTGAAAAAATTAGATAATTTGCATAAACCTAAGGTGAAATGGCCTAAAAGGAAGTTGTAAAGTATGTTTCAAAACAAAAGAATAAATATAGAATAAGACTTAGTAGAATCATACAAATTCATACTTTTAACCTAATACATATTAGATGTGATTTCTATGCCAAATTTTTAAGATTCAAATTTATTATTATTCAATCTTGGCTAAAATAATGAAGCACATTTAGATTTAAATCTTCAGATTTATGGAGAATGCACTTATAATAAGGAAATTTTAAATAGGTAACTACCAATAAACTCATTAAGGTACAATACCAAACTTGATATAAAAAAGAGGGTCCCCATTTTAGTTTAAAAATGGGGTGTGTTTTGCAAGCAACAACACATGACAAATCCTAGCAGGAAATACTCCTAAGTATTTAATGAATATAGAATCTATAATTTCACAAGAATAAAGAAGATTAGCTAAAATATCACTTGGAAAAAACCATAATTGAAAGGCACGAAAGTATATAGGAATGATTTAATATTTTAGGGTTTTACACATGTCATTCCTATGTTTGGTTAAAGGGATGAGAAATCTAAATCAGTTAAATAAATACATAATAATTAAATATATATTTTTTTTGATTTTGACCTTATTTTAATATATATAAATAGAAATAAATAAGGATAAATAGAGACTTATCTAAAAATTTATAATCACATATGATATGGGTTTTGAAATTTGAGATTTGGGAAGTAGTTTGTGTCATCAATAGGATTCTAGTGTTCATCTACTCATTGGATAGTAGCACCTAGTTTGGATAGTAGTGTTATCAATGTTTAGTTTCCTTAATGTATCACTAATGTAATCTTTGTAGGATTTTTCCTATTTTTTAGGAGAACTTGTACCTGTGTTTGTGTGTTTTATTTTTGTATGATCAAAACTTGGAACTCTGTATTGTATCTAGAAAACTTGATTTGATGTGCAAAACCCTAATCTCATTTCAATTATGGCATAAGAAATAAGTATGTGTTATTAGGATGGAATGGACATCCTCAACACCCATTTATGTAGAGATTTACCTATATACCAATAGTCAGAGGAGGGATCAAGTCCAATGTAGTTCTCTTACATAGTTCTTGATGTATGTGTAAGTGAATGATAGAATGAGGTGGCCTTAGATGTGTTGAATGTGCTTAAGATTTTAAATGCTTTAAAATTATACTTATGGATATTATATATGGTATTATGTATAAATTAGGGTACAATAGGGACCATATACCTTAATTTTACACAACTTTATATTTGGTTTGAATAGATTTTGCATATATTTTCCATCTAGTAAATAAAGGTGGATTATACTTGTATTTATAGGGTTCTATTGCTTATACAAATAATAAAATGATCTTAGGTCAACCTTAGGATGAGAACACATTTTAAAATCTATCTATTGGGAAGAGATGGGGCTAAGGAAGATATTGCCTAGTCAGTCACACTAGCACCATGTGGTTGTAGTGCCCCAAATGTGGAACTAATGTCCTTTTGGTAGAGTGTTAAGAAAGTTGGATTGGGATCTAGGATGATAGTTTTGGGACTGTGTCTTAACTATATGTAGGTGAATCTAGTCAATTGAATAACTTTAAATGTAAGTCTAATGCTCAAGGATAGGTCTATGGCTATCCTAGGGATAGGGTAACTCAAGCCACACTCTTAGCATCCGAATACCACTTTTAGGTAATTACATGTGCTGCCCCCACTTTTTTTTTCTAATAATGTAGTAAAATGAAATGACTAATATAAATTAAAAATAAGTGTACCTAGACTTAACTTAGAATTGAAGCTTGTATAGCTAAGTTTGAGTATGTGAACCTAGATATATGTATGTGAAACATGATCCAAAACAATGTCCTATAATGAAACATGCAAAAAATTAGTCCTTACTTAAGAGATAATCATAAGCAAAAGACTATGTTGAAATAAGATGACTGAGTAACACTTGATTAAAGAGTGAGAAAAGGAATGAATATACCTCATTGGGTACATGAACTAATATATGAACCTAGTGACAACCTATGTGTGTGAATGTGAATAGTGATCATATCATTGAATAACTTAAATTGATCTGATAGCTTTTTCAATCCTCATATGGGTGGCTCAAGAACTCAATCTAATTTTGACTCTACCATTTCCCATCCCTACTTGGTAGATCCTGATCTCTATGAATAGCTTGGATAAGATTGTAAGTGTTTTAAAACCTCTCATATAGTTGGATTAAGAACTCAATTAGGCCATGAATCCATTATTTCTCCCTATGTGAAGTAGATGCATATGTAATTATACTTCACAAAGTGTTGAAAGTATCTAGGTAATCTAACTGTGTATTTGGTTTTGTGTCCAATTGGGTATATTACATAGCTTTGGGCCACTCAAGAATGAATTTGGTGATGACCTAGAATGTGATAGTAAGTGTATACAACATAGAGAATGGTATGGAGTTTTTAATTCCATTTGATCAACCTATTTGAATATGAGTATATGTAAACTATGTGTCATGCACAAGCCCCTAATATGGTATTTGAGTATATTGAATCTAAATCAAGTATGTAGAAATTGAACCTATGTAACTGATTTGAATGTATGAGTGATCATGACATGCATTATGCCCCCAAATCTGAGTAACTGGTATGAATTTTAATTGAAATTAATGAATCTAAGCTAAATCTTAACATAATTACCAAACCTATGACTATATCTATGCAAATTTGTATTGTACCTAATGTGTTGGCTTAAATGATCTAGACTATCCTAAAATTGATGCTACTATAAAATAATACCCTATAGTGGATAGTATCACCTTATGGCACTAGTGTCCTGATCTAGGTTCTAATGAATGTCTTGTTTGATGTTTGTGTCTTCTGGACTAAATTCTAAATCTTTGTTCTATTATGTGTCTGCCCTAAGTCTAATATTTGAAACTAAGGCTATATGTTGAAATGTATCTATGAAAAGTAAAGTAGGAACCTAATCTTGATAACAACCCCATTTAAATTCCCCTTCTTTTTAGGGTAATTATGAAATATATTTAACAATTTCCCTCTAAATAATTAGCTCCACAAAATGTGTTAGCATGAGTATGTGCATTATACTACAATATAATATACAACCATAACATCAAAATGTAAATGAATTTGAACATAATTAGGTAATGTAATATGTATGTTGTCATTACACAAGGGTGTTAAAATATATGTCAATAATGTGTATAGTATAAAATATGAGTAACTACCTAGGGGGATGGGGCATGATGTCCTTCATAGCACCTAAGTAGGGAAGGGAGATGCATGAGATCTATTATGGCAACAAAAATTATTGTGTGTGTGTGTGTGTGTGTGTGTGTGTGTGTGTGTGTGTGTGTGTGTGTGTGTGTGTGTGTGTGTGTGTGTGTGTGTGTGTGTGTGTGTGTGTGTGTGTGTGTGTGTGTGTGTGTGTGTGTGTGTGTGTGTGTGTGTAAAAATAAAAAACAAGTGTCATGGTGTAAAATCATACAAGGAAGAAAACATACAAATACATAAGGCATGAAAAACATAGGCCAAGGGGATATAATACAAGGGAGATGGGATGAAGACATATAAGGACATGTTCAAATGTACACATACATAAACAACAAGTAATTTGGAATAGATCCACATATAATATCATGCTCAAATTCCCCCATATAGAAGTAGGAAAGAACACACAAGGGACATGGGCACATGTCCAAGGAATACAAATAAAGAAGTGGCATAGAATCCAAATAATAATGGAATATTCAAATGCCCTCAAATATCTAATAAGCATTGGAAGTAAAATCAAGTTGAATCTTGGAATTAGAAATGAAAGCATATATAACTATGTAGTACAAATCCTTGTAAATATCAAGATGTATATATACTAAGTATAACTAGTGATAGTTTGCAAAGTAATGATAAATATCAATATAAATCAATGCATAAACTAGAATGTGTAGTATGTAAAGATAAAACCTAGTTATATAAACTATGTAGGAGATGCCTCAAAGTAGGTGGATCTATCAAATGTATAGACCTGTATCAGTGTAGATGCCCCCAATGGGTAGATGATAGATGGTAGGGACTAGTGTACTAGATTAGAGACCTATCTATAATATAAAATCACTTGATAAGAACAAGTTAATCATACGTGTATGATAAACCAATTATATTAGGATAACTATAAATATGTAGTATCTAGAAAGTAGTAGAAATGTAAACATAATAATGCATATAATCTATAAAAGATTTGTTTTCGAAATATTTGAATGTTTTAGTATTTTGACATGATATATATATTTTTGTGTTTTATGAGTTTAATCTATGTATAAGCAAATGAAAATAAACTATGTATAAGGAGTGAGAAAGAGAAGGAAGTATGTACAAGATTAGGAACCATACTAACCAATGAGTCTCATGAGAGACTCATTGTCACTATGACCTGTATCAAAAATAAGATTGTTAATCTCTCATATAGTGTGATTTATATGATGTATTTTAATATTATTACAATGGTAAGCTAAGTATTATTCATCATCAGAATCATAATATTGTTCTACATCAGAATCATAATAACCTAGTGTTCTAAAAAGAATTGCCTCATAGTATGGAGTTGAACTTTCTATATTGTGCTTTAGCATATTGATTATGAATTTTCCTTTGAAATTATGTTTATTTTATACATATGGTGTTATGGAGTCCCTTTTTATAGAAAATCTATATTGAGAATGCTTGTTGGTTGAACATGATTTTGACTATGCAACTTAGGATTTGGATCTTTCTATAACATTTCCTATGCATTTAAATGTTTTTCCTTGATAAAATATATATGTGATTATTGTGCCTTAGGATGTTCAATAAATCCCAAACCAAGTTGATCAATGTTATCAAATGATAGAATAGGAGTAGTGATACCTTGGGATTGCTTACCTAAACCTTGTTCATGATAATCATACTATTGTACACAATTTTGACCAAACCTAAGCCATATTGAATGTTGAGCCTCCTTTTAGAGAGGTATATTTGCTTGATTTATTTTTGCTTGTTGTATTGTTTATTGATCATATTGTTCTTTGTGAATGTTGTATTGTTCTAAGTTATGCTTTGGTAGCTATTTTTGTATTATTTCTAAATTTGACCATTTTTGAATTGGTAAATGTGCCAATGTATGTTGTTTGGATGAATTATCACCATGTGAGTCATTTGTATCCATGATATATTTTGTTTTCATTTTCAATTTAAAACATGAAATGGTATGGTGCCCATGTATTCTATGATATGCAAAAAAATATCTAGATATCCTCATTGGGTGTAGAAGAGGTAGGTTGATCAACTTAGCTTTAATCATTTCCTTTAGTGTCTCACTTCAAATATTATTTGACTTTTGAATGTTTTTTTAATTATTAGTTATCTATGTATTTTTTCATGATTTATGATTTGGATATGTAATATTGTTTGACACAAAATGACTTGTTGAAGATGTATAAACATGATTTACATTATTGTGCCCTGGAGACCTTTGTCTTGTAAACTAATTTCCCAATGTTATAATATTTTTATATAGTGGTTGGTTTTTATTTTATAAACCTATAATTATATTTCTCATACTGATAATTTGGTCACTTAGAGTCTCACAAGTGCAAGCCCTTGTTGTTTCTATTTGAACATGTAGACACACACCTTGTAAGGAAGAGGTATGAACATGATGAATAAGGGGATTAGTTACATTGGTATAGTCTACCTCATCTCATGGAGGAATGATATAATGGACTTGGTTAGAGAGAAATTAGCCATCATCCTCATGGAGATCATGGGGATAAGGATATTATTTCCTATGCTTAAGACATGACACTGAAACCTGAAATATAATTGTTAGTTTATGTATTAAATGTTCTATATGTGTATGTATTTTATTGTTAATAGAATTCCACATAGGATAAAGATAAAATTTTAGGAAATATGCAATATATTTCATTTTATAATAAACATCATCTATACATGTAATTATGTCTTTTCTAAGTTCATTTTGAATTAAATGGAATAAGCATGCAAATGGAAGTATGAAACTTTGAAATAAAAAGTAATTAGTTTCTTATGTCATTATGATCATGATTAGAAGATATGTGAATCTAAAATTTTAGTATATATAAAAAGGATACAAAACCTAAGTGTGTATAGGGTTAGGGTTTTTGAATCTAGGGTTTTTGTGTAATAATTTAAATTGCATGTAAAATAAATTGAAACCCTAATGTAAAATTGATTTAATTTAGCTAGGTTGTCTAAATAAAATCATAAAATTAGTAGGCATCCATAAATTTATTACACAAAATTTGGATTAATGCAAGCTAGGTTTTGAAGCAATGTTCAAAGTAAGATGGGTTCACCAAATGATTTAACCTTTTAGGGTTTTACACATGTATTTCAAATGTTTGGTTAAAGGGATGATATGTATTATTTAGTTAAATAAATATGAAATAATTAAGTAATAATTTTTTGTGATTTTGAACTTTTTTTAATTTATATAAATGTAAATAAATAGGGAGAAATAGAGACTTATCTAAAAACTAACTATCGTAGATGATCTGGGTTTTGAAATTTGAGGTTTTAGCATTAATTTGTACCGTCAATAGGATTATGGTGTTTATCTACCCACTAGATAGTAGCATCAAGTTTGGATAGTAGTTTAATATATGTGTAGTGTCCTTAATGTGGTGATAACATCATATTTTTGGGACTATTCATATTTTCAAAGAGCACCTATGCCCATGTCTATGTGTTTTATTTTTGCATGACCAAAACTTGAAGCTCTATATTGTACCTAAAAAACTTGGTTTGATGTGTAAAACCCTAATTTCCTTTTAATTATGGCATATAAAATATTTTTTTGTGTGTTATTAGTATGGATTAGACATACTCAACATCCCATTGTGTAGAGAGTTGCTTACATACCAATACTCTAAGGAGGGATCAAGTCGATGTAGTTCTCCCACCTAGTGTTTGATATATGTGCAAGTGAATGCTAAAATGAGAGTGGCCTTGGATGCCTTAAATGTGATTGAGCTTTGAAATTATTTAAAATTGGACATAGGGATATTTCATATGGTAGTATTCATAAATTATGGTAGAATAGGGATCAAATACCTTATTTTTGCATAACTTTGACTTTGGTTTGAATAAATTTTACATCTATTTTCTATCTAGTGAATAGATATGGATTAGACTTATATTTAGAGGGTTATATTTATTGTGTATATAATAAAATTAGCATAGGATAACCTTAGGAGGGGTACAAATTTGAAAAATTATTTATTGGGAAGAGATGGGGCTAAAGACAGTAGCACCTAGTTGGGGACACTAGTACCATGTGATTGCAATGTCCCAAATATAGTACTAATTTCCTTTTGGTAGTCTAATAAGAAATTTTGATAGAGATATAGGATGAAAATAAGCTAACCTCAAGAGGGGAACACATTTGAAAAACTATTCATTGGGAAGATATGGGGCTAAGGATAATAGCACCTAGTTGGGGACACTAGTGCCATGTGATTGTAGTGTCTTAAATGCAATGCTAATGTCCTTTTGGTAGTATGCTAAGAAATTTGGATATAGATATAGGATGATAGTTTTGGTACTATGTTTTTACTAGCTATAGGTGATTATGGTCTACTTAATTAATGGAAATTTAAGTCTAATTCTCAAGTATAGGTCTATGGCTAGTATATGGATAAGGTAACTCAAGTGACACTCTTAGCATCCAAATACCATTTTTAGGTGATTAAAAGGAAAAAGTGACATACTAAGTTAATAATCCAACCAAAGACCATCCAATTGTGTGATTAAGTGATTAATTCATTTTATTTTCATTCACATGTAGTAACTCAAATTTACATAAGGTTATAACTACTGAAAGAAAAAGGATTTACATTTTACCTTTGGGGAATTAGTGTGTGAATTGTTCTTATACTATCCATGGGTGGATATCCATGATGGATATAAATTTAATCCATTACAAAGGCCTTGGTCCATCACCAACCAAGTTATAAATCCTATGGTGGAGGTTACCAAGATCACCCTTTTCAGAATGACACATAATTAGCAATAGTATCAAAATACACTTAATTACTAAAACTAGTAAGAACATCTTGTTGATTTCATACTATAATAATAGAGTTATATGAATTAATATAATAAATATGGTCCTTATTTAGTACAAGTGAGTTCATTTTATATGGAAATGCTTGGCGAAACATTTCATTACAAAACTTGAATTGGTCAGTGGGATAAATCATAGGCAAATAGATTGAATGATTTTTAGGGTAAGCATTCAATTTTCCTAATGGGTAGGAAAATTTAGTACTATGATCATGAGGCATGGATTATTATTCAATGGTGAAATATTTTTGATATGTTAACACTAAAGATGTGAGAGCTAGAGGAGTCCTCTAAAAAAACATAAAATTGAGTGGAAACAACACTCTGAGGTAAATCTCTATGGATATTACTTTTATTTGTAGGAAAGGGTATCTCAACCTCATATAAATCTAATGAAAATGTTGATTGAAATTACTCTAAAACTCATTAGGTTCCCTATGGGTTGTAGAAACTAGTGGTATAGGGTATAATGATCAATGGGATCTTTAAAATAACTTAGGAATAAACTTTAAAAATCATCCCATGTGGTTATCCACCCATTTAGACATCCAATTTACTATTTGTATACATATTTATCCAAATAATAAGGTAACAAGTGAAAAGTAACATATTCATGTTGGATGAAATTCCTAATGATGGCATTCCTAAATGATTGAATGTTTTGTTCTATTCTATAGATGATATTTATGGATTATATAGCACCTTAGTCTTATACACTTGGTAAACTCAAACCTCGTTTATTCCTTTTAGTTATATACCTTTCTTACTTTCACATGTCTTTCATCTACTCTATCTTTATGCCTCTTGAATAATATCTCTTAGTCTAACTAGTCTTATGTTGATAACCTAGATCTTTTATCTTTCTTAGAATGCTTAAAATGTACATATCTTCTATCTCTACAAGTTTGGAACCCATACCTACTTTTATTCTCCATGGACACTAATTTCCAAGATAAATAGTAGCATCAACACTATTGTCCTATCTTGACACAAGTGTCTAATGCCCTAAATTAATCTAATTTTCAAATAAAATGTATATTTATGATCATCTTAAGTCTTTTAATGTGATTGATTACTCCAAAGGGATTGATATAAATATAATATCAACCCTCATTCTTAGCTCACCTACAAAAACCTATGATTGCCTAAGAAAATACCAAAGATCATTCACTCTATCAAAATCTTCCCTATTTATTCTTATTTCCATACCAGTCATAAGGGATACAGATCTACAAGTCTAAAGTAGTAAAGGAAAAACCCAATATCTTGATTTTCCAAGCTATAAGTTAGGTCATTATTGTACTTACTTTGCATATATTATATGATTCACACAAAATCCAACATGTAGGAGAGAACCAAATGAGTTTGAATCCCTCTTATAAAGTATTGGCTATATAAGTATCACCCTCTAATAGTAGGGTATTTTTGATGCAAGAAAGTGCACCCAGTGGCAGGAAAATAGGTTCCTACCTTCTCCTCACAACATGGAAACTCCTCTCTCATCTATGGGATGGTGAAGCAAGAGAGGAGAGTCTCTAGATAAGGTCTAGCTCCCTTCGATGCATCGTGTATTTTCTAGCAAGTGAAAAATGCACATATATATAGGTTTAATAAAGGGGGGATGAAAAGGGAGAGAGATACAAGAAAAATAAACTACCTAGTCTAAAAGAGGCAATGCACCAAAATAAAGGCTGACCTTCACACATCCACTCTCAAAATGAGACAAATGCATACATACACTATGCACTTGGTCGAAGGACCAGGCTGCTAAAACTAGTAGGGAGGCTTCAATGGAAAATCTAGAATAGAGATCACCCAAGGTGTTATGAGACACACACTTATGAAGTAATTTATTCTATTCCTTCACTCCCAAATACTTCTCTTCTCCTATCATCTGCAATAATGGTACCTTGTAGACAACAGGTCTATTGGTGTTGAACCTATGAGAGCATCAAAAGACAATGATTGGACATAAGCAAACATTCAATGCATACACAAAAATGTCTATCCAAATGGAGGTAAAAAAATTGCATTTGTATTGATCTAGGTGAAATTTTGTAGAGTTGCACCCTTTACAAATGTGGAAGATATTTACAAAATGACAAGTCTCCAATATATATGAGAAGAAAAGAGGCCCATTTGGTGCTCCTTATTTTACAAGTGGCATACATGTCCCTTCATGAAAAGAGACAAGTCGCTCAAACTATTAATGAGTTGTTCATTTGTCTTCTCGAAATTTGCATTTCTTGCTTGGGTGACTTACACGATTTGCCTTCCAATTTAATGTGAAATAAAGAAAGCAGTTGCACTATTGGCTGCTATCATTACAAATGATCAATTCATTGGCACTATTTCACCTACCAAAGTCACTTCTCCAATTTACACTAGTTTGACTTAACTGCTCACTCATCACCTGCCTGTCACTTGTCCATTTGTCCTATCTAACTCATTCGGCCCCTAGGGCAAACATCTTGGTGGGTCACTACATTTTGAGCCCCTTTCCATGGATATCGCTTCTTTCATTTGAAAAAAAATATTTATTCTATTTCACTAAATTTGATGCTTAATTGGCTGTCAAGCTTTGAAAACCAATGGACAAATTGTTCTGCTAAACTTGATGTCCATCGGGACGTCGTCAGGTCCTGCTAAGATGTCATTAGGTCCATGTGGTATCCTCTCAGGCACTTCTTCATCTTTGAATTTTATTAGCACTTATCCCTTTAAAAAGTCCTTGGACTTGGTTGGAAGTCCCCCATAAGGGCACTTGCCCTTCGAGGTCCTTTGGCAGGTCCCTTGTTTGCATTGACTGCTTCCCGGGCTCCCACGGGCAAATTGTCTGCAGACAATTTCTCCAGGTGAATTTCCTTGGGTTTGCCTAATTGTGGCTTTCCACTTGAATTTTTGTGGACAAATTGTCTGTAGGAACTTCCCATAGACAAAAAGTCTGTGAGAATTCCATCGAGGCTTTTTGCATTGTTTTTTGAAGCGGCCCAAATTCCATAAAAAGCTGATGAACCAATATTGAACCAGACTTGTTGAACTTAGGCCAAACTAAACAGAGAAACATTGGCATAAACTTGTGCACCCTAGAACAACTACCTTCAAATGGTGAAGAAAGAAGGTGAACAATTTTGGACTATGAGCAAAACATTGGTCAACAAATTGGTGACTCACAGGGAAAGCATACCTTCCATGCTTAGAACCCAATTGCCTTGAAAATCCATTGGGCACGGAGTTAGATGAAGCTATGAAAAGTTAATCAATAGCCCCAAAAGATTTGAGAATCAAACATGAAGCTTTACCCCACACGTAAAGGGAAACACACAAGGCTAAAAACACTACTTGTGTAAACTACACTTAGGGAAAACAGGAAAACAACTAAAAACAAACTATTATATACAGTTAACTAGGATAGTTCACCTCCCTCCTAGATCAAAAGGAAAACTTCTCAAGTCCCCTTCCTGGTGAGAAGACTTATGGTGCCTGGAAAATAGATAAATGGAAAAGAGAGTTGGTGACCTACTCTTCTTGCCTATCGCCTGAGTTGGCTGGTACCCAAGAGGATCAAAATCAAACATGCCTCCGATATATATGTATTCTCCTTGTCCCTGGAAGCCTATTGAATGCTGGTCCCTGATATTGGTGCTCCTCACCAAGAAATCAATGGTTGTTGACTCATCACCATAAGCCCCTTGATCTGCACAATTCCTCTACAATGTATCATGGTCTTATTTGTTTCCTTCTACCTCACTAAAAACTCTATCAGACCCATCCTCTGCTTCCTCTTGGCCTTATTGAAGAAGGGTGACTGTGGTGATGTCTGAAATGGACTCACAAAATGACTACTCATCCCATAGAACATCACCTTCCCTTTCATAGCTTTCTTCCTCAAGGCATTCCTCCAAGAAGATAGAGCTCTCCTTTTCCTCTTTGTTGATCATAATTTCTAGATTTTCA
Source organism: Torreya grandis (assembly GCA_037957365.1). Classification (NCBI taxonomy): domain Eukaryota; kingdom Viridiplantae; phylum Streptophyta; class Pinopsida; order Cupressales; family Taxaceae; genus Torreya; species Torreya grandis. The sequence continues at coordinate 875,401 of JARHVA010004559.1, read as the reverse complement.
AAAATATCCTCCTTATCCTCCAACTCAAGTTCCTCAGTGTAGTCATCCTCATCATCAAAACAATAAGAAAATTCATCAAATAGAGGAGAAGAGAGCTTACCATGCATTTGTTCCTCTTCAAATTGCTAGAACATCTACATATATGCAAGACCTGCATCTTCTCCACTACTGATAAGGTCTTCACAAGGAGCGTTAATGATGATTTCTTATTCATTGTCACTCATGATAGCTTCTTGAAGAGCTGCAGATTAGATCTTCTACTCCTCACCTGCCTCTTGCAAAATAGGTTCTTTGAGAAGGGGTGAAGTGGGACAACCATGTGGAAGAGGAGGCAATCTTTGAGCTAGAATCAAATGATTCTCCTCTCTGCACTTGATCAACACTTCATCAATATCAGGTACAGCCTGATAACTCTCTTGGAAATGTGTAGGTGGGGTGTGTTCAGACATAGAATGTGTTATTTGGTCTGAACCGTCTATCACACATTGGCTGAGGAATTTTTCTTTGGATTCCAACTCTACTATTCTCCTAGCCAGATCTTCTTAGAAAAGATTTTCCTAGAGGTCTCCAGCATTATCATGAGTAGGCGTAGCTTCAACATCTTCAAGGTTTTGAGAAAAACCTTGCTCTTCTTCCATTCTACCCCATGATTCAATTATTTTCCCCCAGTTCAGGATCTTTGAATTAAAATTTTGCTCCTGTGAATAGGTAGCAACTTTTTTATCTCCAAAGTCCTGAGGCTCCTCCACAAGGTCTAAAAATTTCATCTCTTCTTCAAGAAGCAGCTTTATCCTAGCCTCTAAATCTTCAATTTACTTGAATAGGTTATCCTGAAAGAGTCTTTCTTGAAGGTGACCAGCATCATCTTGTTGAGTAGGATCAACATTGAGTGAGATGTGTTGGTTCATGTCATTCTCACTAGTGGAAAAACCACAATCTAAAGAGTTTATAAATTTCATTTCCATGGGAGGTTATTCTAATATCATCTGATGTTAGAAAGCTAGACACATTCGATTGGGAGCAGGTGCATTTGATAAGCTGGAGTGAGCAAGTGCAATCTGATAAAAAGGATTTGGCACAAAATAAGGGGTTTGAACTTGCCTAAACAAGCACTCCTCCTTATACATTAGCTCCTATTGATATCTGTACTACTCTTCCAGCCTATTAATTTCCATTGTCTACCTCTCAAATTCCAATGCCACCTCCCTTATAGTTGCAGGGCAACTAGGAGAGCTACTTGAGGGGATTCCATAAATATTTTGAGTCTGATCCAAATCATATGAAGGAAAACAAAACCCATGATTTTTTTCAAAATAAGTATACATACAAGAAATGATTCCTAATGGCACTAGGCTACTTAACCAACAGATTTAACTTAGAGTCACCAGATGCTGAAGAAACTCAATTTGTTGTAATAGGACCAGCATCAATCCTAAAACTTTACTTCATTTAAAAATATTGTCCCATCGAGCATGCCCAAAACTATTGATGCACACGTTGAGGTATTGGTGGTTCTTCTACTGTAACAAGATCACTGACTAACCCTGCAACTTTACTGAGTAAAAAACTTATGGTCCCACTAGGCATGCCAAAACTGTTGACACAAGAAAGTGCACCCAATGGTAGGAAAATAGGTTCTTGACTTCTCCTCGCAACATGGAAACTCCTCTCTCACCTATGGGATGGTGAAGCAAGAGAGGAGAGTCTCTAGATAAGGGCTAGCTCCCTTTGATGATAATGTATTTTCTAGCAAGTGCAAAATGCACATATATATAGGTATAATAAAGGGGGGGATGAAAAGGGAGAGAGATGCAAGAAAAATAAACTACCTACTCTAAAAGAGGTGATGCACCAAAATAAAGGTTGACCTTCGCACATCCACTCTCAGAATCAGACAAATGCATACATACACTATGCACTTGGTAGAAGGACCAGGCTGCTAAAACTAGTAGGGAGGCTTCAATGGAAAATCCAGAATAGAGATCACCCAAGGTGCTATGAGACACACACTTATGAAGTAATTTCTTCTATTCCTTCACTCCCAAATACTGCTCTTCTCCAGTCAGCTGCAACAATGGTGCCTTATAGACAACAGGTCTGTTGGTGTTGAACCTATGAGAGCATCAAAAGACAATGACTAGACACAAGCAAACATTCAATGCATACACAAAAATGTCTATCCAAATTGAGGTAAAAAAACTGCATTTATATTGATCCAAGTGAAATTTTGTAGAGCTGTGCCCTTTACAAATGTGGAAGATATTTAAAAAATGATAAGTCTCTAATATATATGAGAAGAAAAAAGGCCCATTTGGCACTCCTTATTTTACAAGTGGCATACATGTCCCTTCATGAAAAGAGACAAGTCACTCAAAATATTAATGAGCTGTTCATTTTTCTGCTCGAAATCTACATTTCTTGCTTGGGTGACTTACACGGTTTGCCTTCCAATTTAATGTGAAATAGAGAAAGCAGTTGCACTGTTGGCTGCTATCATTCCAAATGATCAATTCATTGGCACTATTTCACCTACCAAAGTCTCTTCTCTAATTTACACTAGTTGGACTTAACTGCTCACTCATCACCTTCCTATTGCTTGTCCATTTGTCCTATCTGACTCATTCGGCCCCTGGTGAAAACATCTTGGCAGGTCACTACATTTTTAGCCCCTTTCCATGGCTATCGCTTCTTTCATTTAAAAACAAATGGTTATTCTATTTCACTAAATTTGATGCTCAACTAGCTGTCGAGCTTTGAAAGCCAATGGACAAACCGTTCTGCTAAACTTGACATCCACCAGGATGTCGTCGGGTCCTGCTAAGATGTCATCAGGTCCATGTGGCATCCTCTCGAGCACTTCTCCATCCTTGAATTTTCCTAGCACTTGTCCCTTTGAAAAGTCCTTAGACTCGACTAGAAGTCCCATACAAGGGCACTTGCTCTTTGGGGTCCTTTGGCGGGTCCCTTGTTTACATTGACTGCTTCCCGGGCTCCTGCGGGCAAATTGTCTGCAGACAATTTCTCTAGGTGAATTTCCCTAGGTCTGCCTGACTGTGGCTTTCCGCTTGAATTTCCATAGACAAATTGTCCACAGGAATTTCCTGTGGACAAAAAATTTGTGAGAATTCCACTGAGGCTTTTTGCATTATTTTTTGAAGCGGCCCGAATTCCTTAGAAAGCCGATGAACCAATATTGAACCGGACTTGTTAAACTTAGGCCAAACCAAACAGAGAAACACTGGCATAAACTTATGCACCCTAGAACAACTACCTTTGAATGGTGAAGAAATAAGGTGAACAATTTTGGCCTGTGAGCCAAAAATTGGTCAACAGGTATTTGAGGTCAGCTCAAAACCATGTGCCCACTAACCCATTTTACCCCAAGGTCATTATGAAGATGGAAACCTAGGGTTTTACCATTTCATAATGAGTGGCATTTCATGACCTAGTTTTGAATACACCTAAGTGAAGGTGAATAAAAACCCATAATAATATAGGTGGTTACATCCTATTCCATTAGGTATTCTGTATAAAACACTTATGTTAAACCTAGAAAATAGCATTAATGCAACCATCCCAGGTTGATGCTAATGTCCAGAGAGTTAGAAGTGTCAGATCCATAATTTAATGAATGCTTCAGAATCTCCTTCTAGCCTACTTTTTATCATTCCATATCTATAACTACATTAACATCATAAAAAACTATATACATCATGATGAGACCCAAAAATGTCATGTTTTAACACCTTTTTCTTACCCATAACCTCTCCCAATATGTGGTTTTTGAGATTTTCCCTTGTATATTCTTACTCAAAAAAATCTAATACATGATAGAGATATATTACTATATTTCATTGATTAAAGATATTTTGTTTTGTGATGTAGTTAATTATGATTATATATTTTTATATGTTATTTATTATAATATTTGTTTGAGAAAGTTCAAAGGAAAAATAGGAATATTTTTTGAAGCAACATGAGTCAATACATCTTACAATTGAAGGATCCTATGTTAGCATATCTTACAGCCCATGAGAAGGCATAACAGTAATATGAAGATAATATAACTATCAATTCAGTATAACACAATAATTAATGACCTATTGAAAACCCATGTCTGCTAGAAGATAAATAAAGTTAAAATTCACTTAGGCTTCCACTACCTATCAACTCTTATAGGTTGTAACAATAATATTTGACTACAAGACCAATTTTGTTAAGGTATCTATAACCAAATTTGGTTGTAATTAACTTAATAGTCTTGATGAGTTTTATTACATGGAGTTTAAACCTTGAAAACCACTTTCTGTTCTTGTAGTCAATTGATCTCATTGAAGCAATATTTTGTTTGTATTCCTAGTTAGGCCATAAATTTAAACCACCATATCTGGTTAAATATAATATGTTAGAGATATGAAATTTAATTAGAAAGATATTTTGAGATTAAAAGTGTGTGGAATGTAGCAAGAAATCTAACTAGAGTTATTGTAATTTACTATACCAATGTTTAATTGATACATGATTTAATTAAGAAAACATTATGAGATAATTTATTTTTTTGTTAAGAATAAGATTGAAGCTCAAGGCTAAGAGAGGAACACCCCGTATGGAATACTTGTATATAAACCCAACTCATTAGTATAATTAAGTAATTTTTTTTATTTATTTAATTTTGCGTTAAGATTTTATGTGTGTGTGAGTGAGTACATTTAATTTGTGTGATTCTGAATAGTCTTAGGGAAGCTTCCAATTGAATTATTTTATTCAATTAGTTTATTTCTTGAAATTTTGAATCTTTTACAAGTACATTTGTTTTATGCAATTCCTTTTCATAAGTTTAAAAATATTCAAATTATAAGATTTGGTGTGCACATACAATGAAGTCATCCTATCAAGCTTAAGCACCTAGGTTGATAATTAATGAAACAATTACTTTAGGTTACCAGTAGCCGCCCCAGTCCATGTGTCTTAGGTTATATACATCATGTCAGTTAAATGGTAGGTAAAAATACTACTTGTCATTTTGGCACTATTAAAGGGTGTCACACACTATAAATCTCCAATCCTTGCAATTATCTTTTACTATTTTCTATTTCATTTTTTATCTTAAATATTTATTAATTTCATAGATTAAAATATTATTACTTTATATCTTAAACATTTATTTGTATATAAAGGTTTTATTTTTGGAAAGATTACAATAGATAAATTCAAAAACAATACAAGCCATATTAACCCTGTGTAGGCAGGGTAGTAAATAACAAAGAATGTGATTGATTGAAATGTAGAAAGAATGGGATCATCTAGGAAGATTATTTCCTAGATAATTAACTCTTTCTACATGATCATAAATAAATCCTAAAATAACTAAGGAATATGAGGAAATTTTTGGAGATCAACTATTAATATGAGATCTAAAAAGAGAGGAATTCTTTGTTGGGTTGGTAGCACAAGTTGTAAATTTTGAATAAGAAGAGGTTCATACCCATGAAAATAACCCCTTTATATTATATTTAATAATTACCACCCTATCACCTCATACTCAATAATATGGAGTTTAGTTCCCTCCATTCTCACCCAAATTCCTTGCCAAGGAATCTTTTAGTTTCCTTCTAGCTCTTAGAATAGACACCAAGCCAAAAGAATCTACTAGATTAGGTAGGCTCTTTTCTAAAAAAAATTTGAATCCTCAAGATCTTATACTCCTTCACCATTTTATTTAATACCTTATATCCATCAAGATAATTTAAAATCTCTATTTACTACACCCTAGGGAGCAAAAGAATTGACAATGAGTTCAAAAACTAGGTGGCATAAACTTTTGACCCACAAATAGAAAGAATATTCATGGGGGCCATCAAGAAGAAAACACATTGCCATGAGTCTATAAATTTTGAATTCACCATATATACCCCTACAGGAAATGCAGTTATGAATAATATACTTCATTCTACGCTCCCTAATTTTAGAGGAAGGCAAGTGAAAACATTACTCTTTGAGTTTGACATATTATGTCACAAGTATGAATATAACCAAGAATTTTATAAACTAAATTTATTTCTAGAAACACTCTAAGATGTAGCTCTTAGATGGTTCATGGGGATGGGAAAAGATAAAATTTCTATTTAGGATAAAATGAAGGATACATTTCTATCTAAATATCAAGATTATTGTTGAGGAAGAAACTATATAAGGGATGAAATCTTTAGGCTAACACAAGAGGAAGAAAAATCATTAAATGATTATATGGAAAGATTCATGTTTATCCTATAGAAATATACATAGACTATAATGGATAAGTAATCAATCAAATTAGTATTCTTGAATGGAGTGAGAGAATATTTTTTGTAAGAATTGGACTTAATGACTAGGGGTGATGTTTCAACATTATCCTTTAATGATTTGACATTCTTATTCAAAAATTACTCAAGATCAACCATTAACAAAAAATATAGTAGCAAGATATTTCTTTCATCTACTATAAAATGATTCTAAAAAATGGAGGCAAGAAATATGTTATAAGATATGAAGCAAGAAATAATTAGTCATATAGCCACTCATCTAGATACATTACATACAAGGAATAATAAATAATAAATAAAAGAAGCCTTGATGGTTTACTATCCAAACTATCAGAAAAATAAAGTAGACTACAAATGTCACATTGTACAGGTGAAGCTAACTATCATAATAGAGTAAGATCCTAAAATAATTGAATTACATGAAATTAGTGGATAAGGAGACTAAATATTCTATGTAGCTCAAAGGATAAAATGACCACTTAGGCCATATAATACAGGTATGCCATGAAACTTAGCATTTTCAAATTCTCAATTTCTAGTTTCTCCTAATTATGGACAATCCTCTTAGAATAATATGAAACCCTAGACCCAAAATTAGTTACAACCATCTAGTTATTAGTCCACCCAAAATGCAAACACTTGCCAATAATCCCATAACTAGTCTTGGCCATCCTATAATCAGTAATGATCTTACCCTTCACAATGATGATAGTAATCATGGATAAATAGCCAAGCTTGGGTTAATAACAATCATGGATTCCCATAGTAATAATAGTTGTATAAATATCAGCAACCATAAGACAACATAATTACCTACCTAACCTATACCAAACCCAATCAATAAGTTGGTTTAACCAACACAAACCATTTAAATTATACAATATCCAACATATACCTTGGATATTAATGAATTTAATCTTCACTCAAGATGTATTATTCCATAACCCACCTCACCCATGGTCACTGAACAAGTTGAATAAAACTTGGATGATCATAATGATACTTAACCACTTCAAACCACTACCAGTCCTGAGTAAGGCCTATCATAAAAACAAAAATAACCTAATCATCCTCCTTTTACCGAGATACTAAACATTCCATGCCCCAAATCAAACCCCAAATTTGATTTTTTAGGAAAATTAGAAATATATGTGTAAATATTCCATGCTTTCAAGATATTAAGGATGTACCTATATATACTAAGTTTGTTCGAGAACTATGCTTGAAGAAACCATGTAGGAAAATAAAGGACCCCAAAATAGTCCAATTCCTTGGTCAACTTACAAAGATTATGTTACCTAACATAGCTCCCCCAAAATATGATGATCCAGGAATTCTTATAGTCAATGTTAGTATGCAAGGCTAAACCATCTCTAATACATTAATTGACTTGGGAACATCCATTAACGTTATGATTATAGAAATAGTTCATAAGCTAGGAATTACACACATACACCCAACACCTATTATCTTTTAAATGGTTGACACATCCACTATTAATCCATAAGGGATTACGGAAGACATCTTCATTATTATGGATTAATGGTAGTATTCATTTGACTTCATCATCCTACATCATAATAAAAACTTAGGAGGTTACCTTCTTATAATAGGAAGACAATGGTTGTCCAAAAATAATTTATTTATTGACTACAAGTCTAGGAATATGCTACTCTCAAATTGTAATGATACAAAAAATTAGTCTTATACCCATTAGCCAAACCATCTTTTGAGGAGGAATAATCACTTAGGGTAGATGACATAAATGAAAGAATAGCCTATATACACACTTTATGCGCAATTGACCAAAGTATATAATTGAGAAATACATAAGAGGACATTTTTCTTGCCAACATCCTAGAAGACACCTATTAGTAGGATCTTGTAGCACATGATATGTTATAATGCACACCCTACCCTCTTGAAAATGTATTTCCTAAAATAGGACCATATGATGCTATAAAGGATATTCAAACATTTTTTTACCTCTTATCTCATCACTGTAGATATGCTTCATTGATACAAAACATAGAAACCATGATGGATCTATCCAAAAAAGTGGAAATCTTTCTAGACAAACCTCTTACTATAAATAAACAATTAATAGTCCAACAAGAAACTAAGATACTTACAATTCTTAGGAAATATAAAATATAATTCTCTTGGGATTATCATGATATGAGAAGAATCCATCCAAAATTATGCACCCATCACATACATATATATTCAAGAAGAATGTAAACTTATTCACCGACCTCAATGTCAAATGAACCTTGTAGTCAAAGACAGTTAAAACTAAATGGTATAAACTCTTAAATGTAGACTTCATCTACCCTCTCTTTGATATTCTATGGGTGTCACCCCTAGTGGTTGTACTAAATAAGGGAAGAAAATGGCATATTTGCATATATTATATGAAATTAAATGCAAATATAAGGAAGAACCATTTTCTCCTTCCATTTATTGATCAAATGTTAAATACATTAGTTGGGAAGAAGTATTTTTCCTTATTATATGGATATAGTGGCTATAATTAAATAAATATAGCACCGGAGGACTAAGATAAAACTAATTTCACTTATCCCTAGGGTATTTATGCATATGCAATATTACCATTTGGTCAATGTAATGCTTCAACCACTTTTCAAAGGGTTGTTCTAAGCATATTTTCTAACCTCTCTTATAGCTATGTAGAAATATATATGAATGACTTTATATTTATATGGTGAAACATATGAATAATCTCTTAGCAACCTTGATAAATTAATTGAATGATGATAATATCACCAATTATCCTTAAGCCATAAAAATTGCTACATGCTAATGACTGAGGGATTTTTTTTAGGATACCACATTTAACCTATAGGTATCAAAGTATATCTCACTAATATTATCATAATCAAAGACCTACCCACACCATATAATCTAAGAGATTTCAGAATTTTTCTAAGACATGTTGGTTTTAATAGAAGATTCATCAAGAATTTCAACCAAAAGGCATCACCATTATTTTTTGTTCTTTTCAAAGATGGTAAATTTATTTATACTAATGAGTGTCTATAAACCTTTTATGAATTCAAATATTTACTCACAACTCCCATACTTATAGGACCTAACTAGACAAAACCTTTCCACATCCATATAGATGCATTAGATACTACACTAGGAGTTGTCCTTAGACAAAATGACGAATTTCTGAGCTATTCCATATACTTCACTAGTAATAATCTTAAAGGGGAATAACTCAACTAAATATTAATGGATAAATAATTTATTGATGTTTTTATACCATCAACAAATTCATATACTACATTACTAGATATCAAGTCTTCATTCACACTAATCATGCAGCAAGTAAGTGTTTAATGAAAAATCCTATAGTAATAGGTAGAATAGTTAGATGGTTTATTTTTCCATAGGAATTTGAAATCACCATTGTGAATAGAATAGGTAAATATAATTTATTTGCATACATTTTATCTCAATTACAATATAATAAGAAAATCCCTATTTTTGATGATTCTTTTCTAGATGAACATATTTTCACAATGACCATTAAAATATCTTATTTTGTAGATATTACTAACTATTTAGCTATAAGATCTCTTCCAAAACATTTTTCACCAATGTAAAAGTGCCACTTGATCTTAAAAAGTAGATATTATTCATGGATCTCAAGATATCTCTTTGTTACTAGACCATATTCAATTATGAGGATATGTATTCAAGAGAATGAGGTCTTTGACATTATCAAATATTGTCATGATGAACCTTTTTGGGGTCATTTTGTTTCCAAAATAACTACTATCAAGATCCTCATTTTTGGATGTTATTGACCTACACTATACAAGTATTCCACGTTGTATACTCATCAATGTGATATATGCCAACATATAGATAAACCCACATGTTCAAATGAGATGTCATTATAATATCAGCTAGTTTTATATCATTTTGATAAGTGGGGACTTGATTTTATAGGCCCATAGATTCTAAATACAATAATAGGAAGTAAATCTTGGTCTGTATTGATTATGTCATGAAGTGGGTTGAGGTGAAATCCTTAACCCATGATAGAGATGAAAAGATGGAATACTTTTTGTATGAACAAATATTCACTCACTATGGGGTGCAAAGAGAAATTATCATAAATCAAGGACCAAAGTTTATATTAGATCTCATAGTTGCTTTGATCAAAGAGTATGAAATCATACATAAGAATTCCACTACCTACCACCCTCAATCTAATGGACATGCAAAATTCACAAATATAGAATTATAAATATTATAACTAATACAATTAATGTTCATAGGAAATATTGGGAAACTAATATTCATGAATCCATATGGACTTATATAATTACATAGAAGAACACAATGATATTCACCCCTTATGAGCTGGTCTATGGTAAGAAACCTCTTTTACCAATTGAGTTTGAACATAAAACATTAAGAATAACACTTTAATTTAGACTAGACTTATCACAATCTCAATAAGATATAATCCTTTAGTTAAATTCTCTAGATAAACTTTGAAAGGAGGCCCTCCATCATGTTGAATTTGTGAAGTAACAACAAATTGGATGGCATGATAAACACATCAAAACTTGATCATTTCATCTACGGGATTAGTCTTTACCTTTGATTCCAAATATAAAGATCATAAGGGTAAGCTCCAAAGTAGATGGTTTGGGCCACATAAATTAGAGAAAGTTTTTGATAATGGAGATGTTAACTTGTATAATATTGACCTAGTTCACTTCCATCTACTAGTCAATGGTGATTAACTCAAATTATACAATAATCTTTTTTCTAAGGAAACATTCACTTGCTAACTTCTTCTCTCTCTCTCTCAACATTAGGATGAAATTATTCCTGTAATAGAAGGGTATTTTTTTTAACCCTTCTTTACCACCTTTTAGGAATAACTAGTTTAGTATAGTAAGTACTACTATGCAATAATGTGATGTATAGGCTGAATAAAATTATGATTGATTGACTATCCCTATTTGATTGGTGAGAACCAAAAAACATTAAAAAAACCAAAAATGAAAACCTTTAGGAATTAATGATGGTTGTTAGTTTGAAAAATAGTTTTTTAGTTGGCTAACATTCATATAAAATAACCTTTGAGGGAAAATCAGCTTACTGACTCTTTAAAAAAATGATTCCAAAGCAATTAAAATGTACTTTTCTTCACAATCCTTACATATATTTTATAGATGCTACAATATAAATTTATATTGCTACAAGATATAAATTTATATTCTTCATCATAATTTGGCCTCTTAACAACTACTACAATAGGTTTTAAGGTCTATTTTTTGTATCTACCAACATATTGACAATAAATATTTATGTAGTTATTATACAAGCATGTTCCAAACTATTTACTTTAACCAAGGATGATAAGTACATATATTGACCTAATTTTATTAGTTCCTATAGGACTATATGATAATTTTTAATAGGAGTTAGTAGACACACAAGCTATTTTTTGTATCACTACATGTACCTTTTGAATTTTAAACTCCTTAGGTTTTTTACCTCACTTCTTGTAGGTACACTACATTAGATCATAGTAGTGTATCCTCCATCTTCCTCTACCACTTGAAGTTTCCTTAAACTAATCACCATCATCCTCCATCATAAAAAACCATCTATAAAAATTTCCACTTCAACCACCTTATCCTCATTCCACAGTGGCATAATGACATCAACTATGATCACTCTTGTCAATTATGCACAAAATAACTAATCATGATGACTAAAGGTATTCATCTTACTTTTTCCAAAGTATTTAGTTTAATTTTTATTTATATATTATAATTATTCTATAATTATGATTTAATATAGTAATTATTATTATGGGTACCCATATAGCAATCCCTTTTACCAATCTTTTCCATAAAAATTCACCAAATCCTTCCTACTACCAAAATTTCCCATCCACTTTATCTCACATGCCATGATCTTAAATCAATCAAAGATGAGTAATACGGTAGTTGGGGGGTGGGGAGAATTTACATAATGATGAAGATAATAACTAAAAAAACCACCTCATGTTATGATATGTCAATCTTTAATGCCTAAAAAGGCAAATAATCCTAAACCCTTGCACTATCCTTTTTGCCTACCAAAGTCCATCAACTGTATTAACATTTTTACTTGCCAAAATTTCAATTCAGTAGCTTACTTAAAATAACTCAGTAATTGTAGGTGGAAACTATGTAAGACATGAACTTGTAATCCTTACACCTCTATTAGACTAGTTAGATTTCACATCAATATTTCAAAACACTAGGTGGTTAACCTATTTTAAAAAATTAACTAATTTTTACTAGAATATAGCTGAGGAATTTTTTATTTTACTATATAAAAATTTGGTTACTTAAGAGGTCTAAAAATTATGATAATAGAGACACTCATCAATAGGTTAACTAGGTTACCCCATGATGGAGATTTATGGAAATAAAAATTAAACACAATATCATAAATGCAATTTTTTTCTAATGGAAATGATCACATAACATCTTCCAAGCAAGGCACTAGCCATATATCATTACCTTAAGTATGGGCTATAGCATTTATTTTTATTGTAATATATTTTACCTATAAAGTAAAAAAATCTATGATGTATGGAACCTAATTCAAGTAATTTAATAATTTGAGGCATGGTATTAGGATAAATGTGACTAATTTTATATTTAACATGGTAATAAAAATGGTTGTTGAATATCAAAAAGGAAATCTAAAATTGCTTAATCATCACTGTCTAATTCAACTAATATTTCAAGATAGCCTCAATAGAAATATACCTAACATAAGATGGTATGATTTTTGGCAATTGCCTATAATAGCATAAAATGAAGAAGAAGAAGGTAACGAGGTTGAAGAATAAGTGTAAGAAGAAGAAGAGTTTGAGAAGGAGGCAAAAGAAGAGATTGAAGAGGAAGCAAAATAAGAGTTTAAATAATAAGTAGAGGATGAAGAATAATTTGAATAATAAGGAAGGGAAGATAGAACCCCGGAAATAGATATAGAGATACCCCTTACACAAGAAGTTGCAAACACATAAGAACATGAAGTCACACAAGACCTTGAAACCACACAATAAATTACAACCACACACGAACCTATAGTATAATATTCAAAAGTCAAGGAGAATAAAAGGAAAAAAATAAAATTTATCCTTCAATATTATTCACCAAATGATTTAGGGGAGTAAGTTATTGCAAAACCTAGAGCTCATAAAAAGATAAAGTAAACACAAGTCTTCAAAAGGAGATCTCATAGGTTGAAATAGAAATGGAATAAAAAGATAGCATCAAGAACCCCTAATATAATTCACATCAGTGAAGAGTCATATAAAAAATATGATGTCCTATTATCTAGTAGTGAAGTACCTTCTACCTCATACAGATCAAAAGATAAAGAGATAAATGCTGGTGGACAATCAGTTGAGGAAGAAAGACATTTAACTACTGAAGAAGATCATCTAGAAAAATATATAGAATTATAACGAGAAGTTAATAAAGCTATGTAGGAACAAACTAAGGATGCAATACCTATAGCATACCTAAAACAATAATCCTAACTCTATATTTGGCATTATAATAAATCAAGATGTTAAGGAAGAAACTAAAAAAATAGGGAAGCCATGGGTTGAATACATTAGTAGTAGCAACATTGTAGCTATATGACCTAGTTACCACAACTGAGGTCCAGGCTATAAATCCTAAACAATCAATATTGGTGGTTCATGACCAACCTAAAACCAAGGCATTTATTTCCACTTTCATTCAAATATAAAAGTATAATGTACCATTCATTTTTTCCAATAGCATAAGTGAGTATATAGAGGAATGGGTTGGACGTTTTAAACAATTAAAAAAGGAAAATACTAATCTAAGAAGGAAATCTCAAATTGAAGAAAAAATGATGAAATTGAAAGATAAGATTGAATAAATGGATAAATTAATATAATAACTCATTATATGTAGACCTCTTATTAGGGTATGCTTTATATATCTAGAGAAGTAATGACTTAAATTTAAATTTATGAGACTCTATTGTTATGTTATATATCAAGCATTGGATTCCAAATATTTATTTGATATATATAATAATAGTCTAGCTAAGACACAAAACCAATTATGTGAGTTTTATAATCACAATTATCTGATATCCCATGACCAAGATTAGAACCCCAACTTATATGTAAGGGATTTTTTATTAAAAGCATTTTCTTATTATATGGTCAATGAATGTAAAATAGGATAAGAAATGGTGGATTAAAGATAGAAATAGTAAGAGAATACATTGATAATTAGAGGATATTCTATAATTTATAATATCATCATTTAGGATTGGGTTCACCCAGTGAACTGAATATAAGTCTCCTCTTGGTTTATGGAATAGTAGTTGGAAGCATATAACTTCTACTTGGAGCTAAGAGATTATATAGGGGCATAAGCATGTAGATCCTTTATAATTAGGTGGGGATAACTCACTAAATATTTGAAGGAAATGGAGTCATCACCACCTTTCAACTTGATAACATCTTTTAAAAGAGTCAACACATACATAAAATTTTCCAAGAAGAAAGGGCTAAATATGCCAATCATTATGTTCCAACCTCTTCCATTTTGGTATCCTATAACAAATTGGGAAGATAATAAATAATTTTATAAGGACAAGGAAAATAAGAGATGGAAAATGTATGAGGTAAATTAGGGATTTTATGGTGAAAGTTTTAGTAGTTTTTTGAAACCACTAGACTTTAGATTTATAAGTGCAGTGAAAGTACAAAGGATAGCTTCTCAAAGAAGAGAAACAAATTAATTTTTGGGTATGATGAGTCCTATAAATTTCATGTTTTGAAAACCTGTTGCTTACTTATAACCTCTCATAATATGTGATTTTTGAGATTATCCCTTGTATATTCCTACTCAAACAAGTCTAATACATGATAGATATATATTACTATATTTCATAGAGTAATGAGATCTTGTTTCATGATTCAAGTAATTATGATTATCTTTTATTATATTATTATTTATTATAATATTTATTTGAGAAAGCTCAACATCAAAACAAGAACATTCTTTGAAGTAACACGAGTCATTACATCCTAAAATTAAAGGATCCTATTCAACACATCCTATAGCTAAGGATCCTATGTTGGCATATCATATAGCCAATGAGAACATGAAATAGTAGTATTAAGATCATATAACTACCATTTCAATTTTCCACAACAATTAATGATCTACAAAAAGCCCATGGCTGCTAAAAGATGAATAAAGTTAAAACTCACCCAAGTTGCCCATACCTATCAACTCTTGGAGGTTGTAACATCAATATTTGACTATAATAATCATTTTATTATGGTATTTATAACCAAATTTGGTTGTGAATAATTTAAAATGCTTGATAATTTCTACTAGACAAAGTTTAAGCCTTGAAAACCATTTTTTGTTCATTTAGTCAAATGATCTCAATGAAGCAATGTTTTATTTATATTCCTAGTTAGGCCATAAATTTAAACCACCATATCTAGTATAAATAAAACATGGTAGAGATGTGGATATTAACTAGAATTTTTTTTTGAGATTAAGAATGTGTTGAATGTATAAATGAATCAAACAAGAGTTATTATAATCTATTTTAGAAATATTTAATTATAACATGATTTAATGAAGATATCATTTTGAGCTAATTGAGTTTTCTATTAATATGAAGATTGAAGATCAAGGTTGAGATAGGAGGGGCGCTTAATGAATACAAAAGTATAAATCCAAATAATCAGTATAATTATGTAATTTTTTTGTTTTTACAATTAAGTGTTGAGATTTTATGTGTGTGTGTGAGTGAGTATATTTAATTTGTGTGATTATGAATAGTCTCATGGAAGCTTCCAATTCAATTATTTTATTTAGTTAATTTTTTTGTAAAAGTTTGAATCTTTAACAAGCACCTTTGTTTTATTGAATTACTTTTCATAATTCTAGAAAGAGTCAAATTAGAAGATTAGATGTGCACATATAGTGAAGTCATCCTGTCAATATTACACCCTTGGGTTAACAGTTAATGAAATAGTTATTTTAGGTTAACAATAGCTACCCCATCCCATATGGATTAGGTTGCACACATCATGTCATTTAACTAGTTGGTAAAAATATTGCTTGTCACATCATTTTTTTTTATTTATATATATATCATAGTTGCACTTTCCATATTTAGACTATCTCAACATAATAAATTTAGTCTATGCTTATATATGAGTTTAACATCTAATTAGCCTACTATAGATCTGACTATCACCCTTGTGTAATTTAATTTGTATATACCCTTTTAATTCAAATCTAGGGTTAATGATATGATCACCTTAGATTAACATGTAGGTATAAACATTTGGTGAACCCAATCTTTGACTGCTATTCTGCCTAAGCATACCCTATATGATGATTATTACCTATTTTTTCCTAACATTTATTTAATTAATATATTTTATCATGGGTGATATTTATTTCTTTTATGACTATGATTATGAAACTATCCAACTCTCCCTCAAGTAATGAATTAAAATTGGCTACTCTTACATTCTTCCAAGTGCTAAAAAATGTACTATAAAAGTATTGAATGGTGGTAGTTATTATCCCTCTAATCATCTCCCTTATCTCACCAATTCAAGAGATGAGTTGACCCATCTTAATCAAGACAAAAATCCTTTAGCCATACCACCTACACCACCACTATATATGACTTTAGCATTCAATACTTGCAAATGTATGGATACCAAGGCCAATGATTGGGAAAACATGATCAAGGTATAACCCAACCTATATCTATTAAACATAATAATAAAAATAGGCAAGGGTTGGGGTTTTCAAAAATATCCTTGAGTTATTAACAATTCAATTCAATTAAACATGTATATTTTACTAAAAAATTGGGTACATATGACCAAGAGGTTCCTTTATTTAATTGTCAAAAATTATGACAACTACATAAAGAGATTACAATTGATTTTTAAATAAATAATAAGGGGCCATGCCTTTAATGAAATTTATTAAAAGCTTCAACATTCCTACATTTCTAAACAATCCCTCTATTCAATGGTGATGGTTATTTCCTACCTTCATTTAAAACAAATTATATTTTAAAAAAGGTGTCCTTACTAAACTTTTCCAAAGCCAAAATTGTTATACCCTTACCAAAGTAAAATTTTAAAAAATTATTATAATGGTACACTATATTCAAACGACATACCAAAAATACCAAATTTTAAATATCCCATACCATTACCAAAATGTCCTAAATTTAGTGATCATGAACATGCACTTGTTATACCTGAGGATGATGATATCATTTGCCTAGATTCAAAAAGGGTGGTGGGTTGAAACCAATGGTAATACCTATGAAAAATACATATATCCCCATAGAATATATAATTTCTATGATGACCACTATTTTGTATCTTTAAAATCAAGTTTCTATACTTCAAATGCAAATTGATTTCCATAATGATAATGCACATGTAGCCTCATACAATAATCAACCTCTTACAAAATTTATACTTGAATATCCTTATCCACAAGATTTTTAATTACAAAATTTACATCTCTTTTTGAGACACAAGGACCCATTCAACCATATGATTAGTTATTTATATTATTTTGGTCAATGGGCACACAATGACAAAATATTGCTAGAAGTTTTCCATATGAGTATTTTTAATGAGGCTCAAAATTAGTTCTATAGTGTACCAAAGGGTTACTTAAGAAATTTATTATAATTATAATATGCATTCTTAATTTCTTTTAATATCCACAAGGTGATGAAACTTACATTATAATATTTTCATAATTTTAAACAACATGATGATGAATCCCTTCAAGATTATACTATTAGATTCAAAATTACATCATGTGAGCTAGTATTTAGACCCTTAAAGTTGGAATTACAAATTATATTTAGTAGAGGCCTTTTTACCCATAAAAAAAGCATTTCATAAATAATATGTTTCATTCACCCAATTATATAATGATGTGTATAGATATGATTCTTTCATAATTACTCATTAAAATAAACTTAACTTATCTCCCTCCAAATACAAAAATTTTATCCCTCACATAAAGGAGGGAGACAAATTAGCTAAAGAACATTATGCACAACAATGTGGTATTCATAATCTTTATATGACCAATTTACAAATGATACTTAACATGGGGCCAATCTAATGACCACATCTTATAAAATAATCTCAAAGTGAAAAACATAAAAAGCATCGATGCCAAAAAGATTTAAAAATTACCTTATACATGAGTGGTGATTATTTTTGGCAAACCATATTGATCTTACACAAGCAAAAACTACTTGTAATATAAGACACTTATATAAAATTGGCTTCAACCTAATAAAATTACAAAAAAAAGGAGGATGGAAAGACTCTTTGGGAATCATAACACTATTAATTTACTTGTGGTCCTAAATTAATTCAAATACAAGTTTGGGTTATGCCTACCACATCTCTATGTGCACTTACACTAGGAATTCTTTGCCTATACCAAATGGAATAAAAAATTGATCCAATCAATAAGGTATTTATTTCCCCCACAAAGTAAAATTAATACATATTTCAAATGATAACATTACTTCTACTACACATGCAAAATGTGAGGAGGAGCATGCCATGTACCTTTTCAACCTTTTTAATAATTATGCAAATAATGTAAAAGTTACAAATTAAGGTTGTAAGGTTCAAAGTGGAGGAGATATCTATGACCACCCATTGGATGGAATTATAGATGATCTTTCTTACTCAAAAATTTCATTGTTCAAACACAAGCCAACATTTAGGGGTGACCTACATGAGTCTAAGGCCCTCTTATAGAGGATTGGATATGTAGGTAGTGCCCTTTGATAGAAAGGTATTTGAGTTCAACTCGACACAATGTGCCCACTAACCCATTTTCCCCAAGGTCACTATGAAGATGGAAAAATAGGTTTTTTTCCATTTCATAAGGAGTGATAATCTATGAACCAAATCTGAATACACCAGAGTGAAGGTGAAGCAAAACCCAAAATAATTTAGGTGGTTGCATCATGTTCTATTAGGTATTATATACATGACACATGCATCAAACCTAGATAATAGTGTCGATGCAACTCTCCTTGATGTTAGTCTAGAGAAATATAAGTGTTAAATCCAAAATTTGATGATTGTTTTAGAATCTCCTTCCAACCTGATTTCTACTTGTTCTAGATCTAGAAATACATTAACATCAAAACAAGATAAGTACATCACTTCTTTGTCATTTTTATATCTAACATAATTATAATTTCTAGATTTAGACTATCTCAAAATAATAAATCTAGTGTATGATTATATCTTAGTTTAGCATCTAATTGGCATGTTATAGATCTAATTATCACCCTTGTGCCATTCCATTTCTTTATACCCTTTTAACTCAAAATAGGGTTAATAATAAGATTACCTTATATCAATATTTTTAGGTTAAATAGAATCCTACCATGTGTGTACTTTGGGAAAAATGAACAGGGATTCTTAGGCAAGTCATAAATGGGCCCTAGGATGTTCACTAGGAAACTATGCCCACCTAGCCATGTAAAGGCCATGGGATTGACTAGAAAATGACTCAAGAGTGATTTTTAGCTTAACTTTTCATGAAAGGCACTTCATTTTTATATTCATCCCTCTTTCTAACATTAATATATTAATGGGTATCTTGACACACCAACTTAGAAAGGGCTTATTAATCCCCTATCTATATTAAAATAAATAAAATATTTTGTGGGAGAGTGTTTCCCCAAGGTATTTGTACATAGGGTAACCTAGTTGACTCATTGTGACTATTCCATATCAAGGGGATTTGGTGAAACAAAATTTAGATGAGGGATTAATATATATATATACACTATGAGATTTGATTAATCCACCACTAATCTATTAAATAATGCTTAAATGGTGATGGAAGATACTTAGCATTCATGATTAAACATTATAAATATATTACTATTATTCCTAAACTAACACTGATAAAAATAAAGAGAAAAATAATGAGAGAGAGAAGAAAAGGCCATGTTGTTTTAGAGATGAATTCAAACTATATGATTAAAAGATATCATAGAAACCAATCCTCAAATGATCCATACATAACACACCTCTAGCTAGAGAATGGTGCAAGAGTATGGTAGAAGTTGATGTGAGCAAAGAGGAACATGACCAAAATAAAATGCACGGGAAATAGACATTTGAATAAACAATGATCTAAATATCAAGATGTTTTATGTGTTGGAGAGTTTTTAATTATGTCATGATGATGTCATGGAGGTGTTTAGGTGAGTGTATGAAGTGCCTTGATAGTCTAAGTGATAATGACAAAATGTGCAATGTGCTTGTCCTAATATGCATGAAGAAGGCTTGGTTTATCTTTAGAGTCTGCATGATTAGAGATGTTTAAGAATAAGTATGGTAATTTTAAGATCTAAAATAGGTCCCTAATATGTTTTATATTCATTTATTTCTTGTGTGTATAAGTGTAATTCATCTGGTAGTCCATTATTTTCATCTAGATACTTTGGGTGTAGTGGTAGAAAATTTGAGTAGGTAGTTTGATGATGTCACCATTGCCACGTGTAGATGAGTCAAGGGTATTTGGTCATATGGTTGTGATAAAATAGATTCTATTTAATTTGTGATAAATTTTAGATCATGTGCTAAATAATTTCAAAATATATTCAAGTCTAAATTTGGGCTCCCAAGCATTTTGACAGTGTTTTCCCATGCTTAGCCAAATTTCCAATTTGGCAAGTAAAGTTGAGTAGGCATTTTGATGATGGAATATCTCACACATGTGGATGTTTCAAGATAATTTGATTATAAGGGGTTTTTAAAATTTTAACTAGTTGATTTTCACTAACTTTTAGGTTAAGCACTGAAGCACAATAAAATATATGCATGTTTAAATTTGATCTCCTAGACAAGTTTAGGATATAATTGGCTCAATGGCAGAAAAAAATTGAGTGAGAATTTTAATGTCATTATATCTCAAAAATTTGAGAGTTCCAAGAGTATATTGACACATTTTTGGATTCTCCTATGTGATGAGATCATATGGTCCAAAGTTTAAAACATACACTTGAGCAAAATAAAAGATATGGAGGTGCAAAGTTGACCTTCTAGGTAGATAAACAAGGTTACTATAGTTATTTTTGCATAAGTGAAAGTTCAAGAAAAATAAATGGAGTGCATTGTTCCAAGGATTCAGGAAGAAATGAGATGATGACAAGTTTTCAATGTTTAACATTGAGTAAAGATAAAGATCAAGCTTCTTCCAAGGATCAATGGTAAGGAGGTGATCAGACAGATAGAGATCAATGGTACGCATTAAAGTCAAGAGGTTAAAGTGACAACTATCTATCATTTTTAAATTTTGAAGAAGATCAATGGTGAGTATTTAATCTATGTATCAAGGACATGAGATGCAAGCATAATGTTAGAGGTTTAATTATGACTATTTGCTTTTGAATATTTTAATTTGCTAAGGAAAAACTAGTGCTCTGTATTTTGGCTATATCTTTTAATCTATGTAGAATTTGTCCATGTAGTAAAAAGCAAACTTGTAATGGAATACAAGGAACAAATGAAATATTTATTTGAATATTTTTAAGTGTGTTCCATAAAATATATTATGTTTCAAAGTTGATTGTGTGTTCACCCTTATTTTGTAAGTGACCTGAGAGGTTTATTCGAGCTTGTTTGTATATCTCTTGACGAATTGGATATTAGGGAGTGTTTTAGAATACATGAAGATGATCTATGTGAATTATGAATTTTTGACCATTCATATATAGTATGAACAAACCTTAAGAGTTTTAATATGTATTTATTCATGATGTTCATGTGCACTAGGTCAATGTTTGAGTTATTTGAGCATACACAAGAGTGATAAAAGTTAACTATGATAATTTGAGGATGTTTAAGGGAAAATATGGAGTGTACCCATGTAATTAAAAGTGGTATTGTGTTATTTTTTTAATTTATGATGTGCTAAATGAGTAAATAAGTCTTCATGAGACCTATAAGAGCAACAAGGGCCTTATTGAAAGGTGTAGTTCCTTAAGGGTGACCCATATATGTGATGGCTAACATATGAAGATTATATTGAGTTGTGTCTTCATTTGATATATTCCTTAAGGGTTAAGGCATGCCTAATGGCCAACCAAGATGTTGATAATCATGAATGCTCTATATATAGTGAAACCACATGTGATGGTTTTTGGTGATGCGAGAGATATGTGTGAGATTTGAGAGAGGCTTGGGTGTGTAAATTATGGATAAAATAAGAGGTAGAGTGCCTAGTAGATGATTTTATAAGCATATCAGATTGAGGACTATTTTTATGACATGCATGTCATGATTCTAATGTTAGAATATTGGTCTTGTAGTTTGAGTATGAGCAAAGGTGAATAATGATTACTAGAGGTCCATCATCAGGTGTTGAAAACATCAATTCAAAGGTGGATGTGTTCATAGGTGTTGATATGGTAGATTAACATCTAGTAGTGTTGCATCCTCCTTAAAAGGTGAAACTTTTTAAAAGTCTAGTTGTTGTTACATCTCAGTTAGATAGGTGTTGTAGCACCTTATGGGATTATAATATCACTAAATAGGGATTATAGTTCCTTTATTAGTTACATCTGGTCTAAATTAGATCTTTTTATTATAATATAATAGTCCAATTCTAGGTTCCAGTGGGTTTTTTCCCCCAAGAGGGTTTCTCACATATGTCATGTGTTGTTTGATTGATCTTTCATTGTCTCTCTTGCTCATTACTATGAATAATGTGTATGCTTCATAAATTCTTATGGTAATTGATTAAAAAATTAAAAGTGATTGAAATTAAAGTTGGATTATTTGGGCTCACTTATTTACCCCCCCCTCTTAGTGATTGTACCTATAACAATTGGTATCAGAGTAGGTCCTTTGGTAAAGGCTTGATAGTTTGGAGGTGATATAAGTATAATATGGATAGTCATCAAGGAGGTTTCTCTACTAATCAATCACCAATGTTAAATGGATCCAATTATGCTTTTTGAAGTGCAAGAATGAGGACATACATTATGTCCCTAGGGTTTGATGTATGGCAATCTATTGTGGATGGTTATGTTATTCCTACTACTCCTCCATCTAGTGTTGTAGATAAGAAGTTGTTTGAGAATAACTATAAGGTAATGAATGCCATAACTTATGGTCTTACATAGATTGATTTCACTAAGGTAATCCATTGAAATATACTAAAGATATATGGTACAAAATTTAGATCATTTTGCTAAGTTGCAGACACATAGAAGGTAATTTGAAAGTCTCAAGATTAAGGAAGAAGATTTTATGGCATCCTTTCTATAAAGAGTTGATGAGATTATGAACATCATTAGAGGTCTTGGAGAGAATATTGAAGAGGCTACTATGGTCTAAAAGTTATTAAGGTATTTATCCCTCAAGTATGATCCAAAATTATTTACTATAGAATAAATTCATGATCTTACTCAGTTAAAGATGGATCAATTGCATGGCACTCTTACTGCCTATGAGATGAGAGTAAATGATGATATATCACCAAAGAAGGAAACAACATTCAAGATATATACAACACATAAGAATAAGTTACAAGGTGATAAACCTAAAGAGGATGACATATCTAACATTGATGAGGATGAACTATTTACTTTGATTACTAGGAAATTAAACATAGGCTCAGGGAAGTATAAGGGTAAACTACACTTCAAATGTTTTAACTATGGAGAGATAGGAAATTTTTCTCATAAGTGACCTCATAAGCATGAGAATAATGTTGATAAAGAGCATGGTGAAGGCCAATATGAAGATAAGAATACTTATAAGAAGAAAATATTTAGAAAGTATTACAACAAGAAGTCCTTCAAAAACAAGAAGAGTCTCTAAACAAAATAATATTGCAACTCATTAAATGAGAGTGAAGACAATGACTTAGAATATGATCATGAATATTATGGTCATACTAAAGATGAAGCTCTGTTCATGGCTAAGGAAGGAAGTTGCTCGCATTATATGGAGTTTAATTGGAGTGTTTTAGATGATGATAAAGATGAGATGGATTATGAGACTGCATTGAAAAATACTCCTGAAGAATGGAAGATTGAGAAGAAGATCAATAAGAATATGAAGTCTCAACTCAATTACTATGAGGAGTGATTCAGTGTTTTTGAAGCAAGAATGAATGAATACACCAAGGAGCATGAATATATAGTCAAACATCTTAATTGTCAATTGGAAATCCTATCTACAAGCCTAAAAGCTAAAGAAGATTAATTTTCAAGGTGTGTTTCTAAAAATGAGTCTTTGAAATTTGAGTTAGAGAAGACATCTAGTAAGGTGAAGACATTTGTGAGATTTGAAAAGATCTCATGTGATCTAGATAATATTTTGAGTGGTCAAAATCATGCTAGTAATAGAACTAGTCTTGGATAAGAAGAAGAATAAAATAATGTAACTCAAGACAAGTTGAAGACTAATTTAAACCAAGACAATCATACTTTGAAGACAAATCATCAAAAAAGGAATGAAGGTGTTAGTAGAATGAAGACAAATCAGATAGCCAAATGCCATGAGGTATGCAAGTTTTAGTGGTTACTATTTCACATGTAATTAATTTAGGCATAAAGTTAGAGAATTCAAGAGACCTATTAAAAATGATTTTGCATGGAACTATGATGAGGGTCATCAGTCAAAAGGTGTGAATAGAGTTATGTTGTCTAACTATCTTATTGTGGGACACTTTTCAAACCATTGTACACATAAGGTTAGACAAGGTGAGTCCTCTTCAAAAATAGGAGGTTATTTCATTTATCATGATATAGGACACATTACAAATTTTTGTCCAAATAAGGTAAGGCAAGATACATTTATTGCAAAAGGTATAGTGTGATTCAAGTGTCAATAGAGAGGTTATATTACTAGATTCTAAAAACAAATGCCATAAAGTCAAAATGATTTCAATAAAGATCCTAAAGTACAAGGAAGAAGGAAATTTAACACATGGAAGCCAAAGGTGACAAGTGTGAGTCATGATGATTCTATAGGTCCAAGTAATATATTTGATATGGTGGATAAAGTTAAAAAAGTTGAAGAGTGCTAAGAGATCTCATAATCTACTCATTTTGAGAATGAAGAGATCAAGCTAAAGGAGAAAACCAAGATACTAATTGAGGCTAGTTCTGAGGTGTGTATGGATCTAAGTGAACATCCTACTATTACCAAGCAAGTTTCATTCAAAAAACATTAATTGTCTATGCCTAGTGATGATGTTCCAAATTGCAAGGTGGAATATTTAGATGAAAAGTTTTGTCATGAATCTTTGTTGTCTCCATGTATTGTCAATCCAATCATAAAATAAAAAGAGAATGTTATAGTGGTTGAGCATGTTTCTTCTCTTAATCTTAAGAAGAAGAAAAAGAACTACAAGTATCAGATGACCAAGGAGGAGAAGGAATATGAGGAGTTATGGGTAACTCCTAGTTTCACATTGTTCCAAGACATTATGAAGTAGGGTGTCTCTGCCTATGTTTCTTAGGAGACATCTTTTATTGTGAAGAATTAATTTTATGTACTCAAGATGATAATGCCAGTCAGAGAAGGTTTTTGGTCAAGGGGGAGAAATAAGATCATGATCTTCTT
Organism: Torreya grandis; assembly: GCA_037957365.1. NCBI lineage: Eukaryota > Viridiplantae > Streptophyta > Pinopsida > Cupressales > Taxaceae > Torreya > Torreya grandis. The sequence goes on along the minus strand of JARHVA010004559.1, from coordinate 849,355 downwards.
CTAGAGATTTGTGAAGGAGCTATAATATAGGATCAAAATGGGTATTTACAAATGAAATAATGAGTTTGATGCATTATCAATAAGTGTTTGGTGATCAGAAAGGTTTGTGTACTTCTTTGTGATGTGCTCTAAGTGTTTTGTGGTGTGATGGTATGTTGAATCTAAATTGAATATTTTTTATTACTCTCAGTTCTCTCAGTTTTGGACTAAGGGTAAGTAGGCCTAAAATGGGTTATAGGATGTATGGGTTCCCAAAGGTGTGGAATCTCAAATCTTGGTCCAGAAGTGTGTGATCGGTGTCTCCAAGTGTGAAAGAAGTCTCAAAGGTGTACATTGACCAAAATGAGGTTTGTTGACCTTGTTGTTTTTGATATTCTAATGTTTTGGGCTATGTTATAAAAGTGGTTTGACTTATTATTTAAGGCTTGAGGATTATTAATAGGATGAATGGGCCGAATGGGTTGTCAAATCAAGATTTATAGAGATTTTAAGGTTTGTGTTTTTCAAATTATTCTTGTTTTTTTTCAAGATAGAGGCCTAATTGGTAAGTTTGTTTTTGAAGGAAGTATGTTGCAAAAATTGAGATAGGCGTTACAAATTGGTGTTCTTGAAGGGGAATATGAGAGTGATACAAAAATGAATTTTTAGGTATTATTGGTGTGTCCACTAAAATTTGTGGGCTTTACAAGTTCTAGGTAAAACTACAAGGAGACTATACAGGTCCATTAAGAAGAAGAGTGTTTTTTGTTTAGTTTCTTCAAAATATTAATGCATGAGAAGAGGCTAGCAAGCTTGTGTGGTGATTCTTTATGGTGTATGGAGATATGAAGATGCTCAAGTGATGTAATGGCTCATAATATTATGGGGAGTCCCTCTTAGATATCTATTCATCATTTTCATCATATTTTAGTATTTTTGTATGTTATTTCTTCATTGGTTATAGTGTTTGGTTGAAGAGAATGTTGGAATGAAGCAAAAGGAAGTTGACAAAGCAAAGAAAAGGTAGGCTCAAGGTAAGGGGGAGTCTGTATCATCATTTTAATGTGTTAATTTACTATTGATAGTATTTTTATGTCCTTGGGATCAATTGGTGCCCAATTTTTCATTATTTCAAAGGGGGAGAAAGTTCCTATTGCGGGAGTGTTTGAATAGAGAGAAAGAAGACGAGTTTAATATTGCTACATGATGGTTGTTGACATAAATGAAAAATGGGGAGATTTTTGGAGAGTTTTTAATGATTTCATGGAGGTTTCTATGTGAGTGAATGAAGTGCCTAGATATTCAAGTGATAATGATAAAGTGTGAAATGTGATTGTCCTAATATGCTTGAAGAAGGTTTGGTTAATGTTCAAAGTTTGCATGATTAGAGATGTTTAGGGATGAGTATGGTAATTTACAGATGTTCAAGATGTCCCTAATATGTTTGATATGCATTTATTTCTTGTGTGAATAAGTTTAATTCATCTGGTAGTCCATTTTTTTCATCTAGACACTTTGGGTCCAGTGGCAAAAAATCTAAGTAGGTAGTTTGATGACATCACCATTGACATGTTTGGATGATTCAAGGGGATTTGGTCATATGGTTGTGATCAGATTAGATCCTATTTGATTTGATATAAATTTAATATCATGCACTAAAGTGTGTAAAAATATATGCAAGTGCAAATTTGGGCTCCCAAGCATTTTGATAGTGTTTTCCCATACTTAGCCAAATTTGTAATGTGTCAAGAAAAGATGAGTAGAAATTTTGATGATGGCATATATCACACATGTGGATCTTTTAGGAGAAGGTGATAATATGGGTTTGTTTATTTTTTTACTTATTTTATTTGTGGTAACTTTTAGGTCAAGTGTTGAATCACAACAAAATATATGCATGTTCAAAGTTGGTCTCCTAGATAGGTTTTTGACATAGTTGGCTCTGTGGTAGAAAAATATGAATGATAATTTTAATTTAATTATATATCACATATGTGAGTGTTAAAATATCATATTTACACATGGTTGTATTATCCTATGTGAGGAGATCATATGGTCCAAATTTTAGAACATGAACTTGAACAAAACAAAAGATATGGAGGTGTAAAGTTGACCTTCCAAGCAGATAAGCAAGGTTCCCATACTTAGTAATTCTAGCACAAGTTAAATTTTGATCAAAATCAATGGTTCCCATTGATACAAGAAGTTAGGGAGTGGTGAGATGGCTCCAATGGTTCAATTTTTAATGTTGAGTAGAGATAAAGATCGAGTTTTTTCCAAGGATCAACGGTGAGCAGGTGATCATATAGATAGAGATCAACGGTGCACATTAAAGTCAAGAGGTCAAAGTGACAATTGTCTAGAATTGTTAAAGTTTAGAGAATATTTATGGTGCATGTTAAATATAATAAATGAGGACATGAGATGAAAACATATTGTTTGAGGTTTAATTGTGACCATTTGCTTTTGAATATTTGAATTTGGAAAGGAAAAACTAGTGCTCTATATTTTGTCTATATCTTTTGATCTATGTAGAATTTGTCCATGAAGTAAAAATAAAAATTATAGAGGACTCTAAGATGCATATGAAAATATTTATTTTAATATTATTAATTATGTACATTTAAATATATTATGGTTCAAATTTTATTATGTGTTCATGTTTTTTCTACAAGTGACTAGAGAGGTTTATTCAAGCTTGTTTTGATGATGTTTTGATATCTCTTGATGAATTAGATACTGGATAGTGTTTTAGACTCCATGAGGATGATATGTGTGAATTATGAAGGTTTGAACATTCATATATAGTATGAAAAAAGCTTAATAAGTTGACTATGTATTTTTTAATGATGTTCCAATGCATCAGGTCAGTGTTTGAGTTGCTTGAGCATATGCAAGAGTGAGAAAAGTTGAATATGATCATTTGAGGATGTTTAAGGGTACATATGGAGTGGATATATGTAATTAAAATTGGTCTTGTGTTATTTATTTTCTCAATGATGTGATAAATGGGTGAATAGGTTTCCATGAGACCTATAAGATCTACAAGGGCCTTATTAAAAGGTGTAGATGCTTAAGGGTGACCCATATATGTGATGACCGACCTATGAAGATTGTATTAAGATGTATCTTGATATGATTTATTCCCTAAGGGTTAGGGCATGCCTAATGGCCAACCAAGATGTTGAAAATCATGAATTCTCTAATTACAATGAAACCAAATGTGATGGTTTATTTTGATGTGAGAGATGTGTGTGAGATTTGAGAGAGGCTTGGGTGTGTGAATTATGGAGTGAGGAAGAGGTAGAGTGACCAGTAGATGATTTGATGAGTAGATCAGATTGAGGATTATTTGTATGACTTATAGGTCATAATTTTGATGGTAGAATAGTGTTCTTATAGTTAAAGTATAAGTGAAGGTAAAGACTGACAATTAGAAGTCTGTCATCAGGTTTTGAAGACATTATTTCAAATGTGGATGTGTTCATAGGTTTTTTTGTGTTATCTCAACATATAGGGGGTTATATCCTCCTTGTAAGGTGAAAATTTTTAAAATTCTAGTTGTTGTAACCCAACTAGACAAGTGTTGTAGTACCTTATGAGATTATAGTCTCACTAAATAGGGATTGTAGTTCCTTGATCAATTATAGCTGGTATAAATTAGATATTTTTATTATAGGATAATATTCCAATTGAAATTTTTAATTGGGTTTCTCCCCCAAGAGGGCTTCCCACATATGTCATGCATCATGTGATCTATCTTACATTATCTCTGTTCCTCATTGATATGAATGATGTGTATGATTCATGAATGCTTATGGTAATCGATTAAGAAATTTAAAGTGATTGAAATTGAAGTTGGATTATTTGGTATCATTGATTCACCCCCCTCTTAGTAATTATACCTCTAACATTGTGTGGATTATAAATGGTGATATTTACAACATCTATTCATCTACAAACATTATATTCATTATAATAATAAGAATAGTATGATAAGAAAGCTTGAAAAGTGATTGGTTCACTAACTATAGAGAATATAATTATTATCTAGTTTACTACTATATTCTAAAAATAAAATGATCTACTTAGGCATAGTCCCTCTAATCCTAAAAATACTAGCCTTTAGTACATTAAAAGAGTTGATCTTATATAGATGCATATGTCCATGGATCTCTCTCTCTCTCTCTCTCTCTCTCTCTCTCTCTCTCTCTCTCTCTCTCTCTCTCTCTCTCTCTCTCTCTCTCTCTCTCTCTCTCTCTCTCTCTCTCTCTCTCTCTCTCTCTCATTTTTTTTGCTAATGGGTAGTTACATATATTCATTGATAATTGAGTGAAGGTTGTTGGGATTTTTTTAGGTGTCATACCTTGATTAAATTGGAATGAATGTTTGTAAGAGGATGTAGCTAATATTAAATTATAATTTCTAGCCCCTACATTATACATAGTTGAAAACACACCTATTTAAGGAATATGTTTATATTTTGTGCTATGTACCTAATCCTAATGTACACACCATGCCCATGATTCATGCTTTTTTTATGATTATTAATTAAATATACCACCTTTTGATTAATGGTACTACCTAATCATGCACTAAATCACACTATTTATTTGGTAATTTATTGGTGATAACCCAACTGCAACTTGATTCTTCAAATAAAATTGGATGCACAGTCTATTCTTAACATTGATGGTTTTGATAGCCAGATAGGCCATTAATTTTGAAATAGTGTCTTTGTTGATTGCATAGCCAGCTTATCCTTTATTATTAGGGTCATGCTAAGTGGCTTATCTTCACTCTTTCACTACTTATTCGAGGCTCAAAATGCATGTTGGATTTTTTATATATCAATTAAGTGAGATTTTACCACGTGGCATCATCTCACTCACCTAGAGCTCTGGCACACTACCTGGTTGCATGGACCACCCCAAGGTTAGGGAGCAATAAGATTTCACCATGGCCATCATCTCACTCACCTAATTTTTTGGGTATTTTTTCTTTATAAAGACATATCCATGATAGTGGGTTGTCAAGATTTTGCCATATTGTAGCATCCCACTTTTTTACTCATTCATAATCTCATTACTTGTATGGATATTTATGAGGTATAAATTCATTGGGATATTGAAACTCGGTAGCATCCCATTGATCCAATTATCTATAGCTTTATTGAGTTGGAGGCACACTAGGAAACATTTTAAAATTTACTAAGTCCCATATAATGATGAAAAGATGCCACATGTCTCTAGATAAATCTTTTAAATAGATTGTATAAGTTTTAGGGACAATAAATTTGACATGTGGCTCCAAAAAACTTTGTAGAATCAACTAAATTTTTGAAGACATTTTTGAACAAGCTTGAACCACTGAGAGCTATGATAAATTTACATGTGGTGATAGGATCAATTTAGGCACTTGTGGGTAAAATAAATAAATCTCGGTTACAAATTTAAATTTAAATGTTAAACTACTGAGTCTTTCCAACATAAAATGGCTAACTTTATTCAAATGTAAACTCATAAAGGTGTAAAAAACTTAGGGAAAGAATACCATTTTCACTGAAACTAAATCCAAATTCACCCATTTCTCAGAAAAGAGACTAAGTTAAAAAACTTAAAAACTTGTAATAACTTAGTAAATAAACCAAAATTTAAAGTAGAAATAAGAAAAAACATTCAAGAAAATAATTAGAAAACTTTGAAACATTTAGATACTTTGCATAAACCTAAGGTAAAATGGCCTAAAATAAATCAATAAACTGTGTTTCAAAACACAAACATAAATATAGACCAAGACTTAGTATAATCAAGCAAACTCAAATTTTTAGCCTAACACAACCTATATGTGATTTATATCCCAAGTTTTAAATATATAAATATATTGTTCTTTAGGCTTAGATAAAATAATAAAGCACATCCTAATTTAAATATTCACATTTAGTGAGAATTCACTTCTAAGAAGTAAATTTTAAATACGCTACCACCAATGAACTCCTTAAGTTATAATACCAAACTCTAGAGAAAAAAGAGGGTCCCCATTTTTAGTATGACAATGGGGAGTGTTGTGGAAGCAACAACACCACTCTTAGTGGGGAGGTATGTGCGAGGGATTATTGATTTTTGATTGGATGAAAAATTATCAGATTATTCTCTCCCTCCTTATATTTTATCAATACCAATATCATATGCTTACTCATGTCCACTTCAATAGTTGATTATATTACTTGATAATATTGTTTTGTATTTTTTGTTATATCCTATTATACTTTCCAACTGAAGTTGTTGGTACTATTTTACATTTGATATATTACCTTGTGGTACATTGAATTTATGGTTTTTGATATTTTTGGGAATTGATATTTTATCATATGGTACATTTTAGTTGAGGATGACATTATTTAATATTATTCATGTTATTATATTGATTGAGTTATGTAAATATGGTTGTATATCTCATACTTAATTTAGTACAATAATTGTGTATGGTACATTTATTACTTATTATTTCAATATAAATCAAATTTGGTAGCATTATAATTTGGATTGAAAAAATGATTTATATAAGGTTGATTATTATATAATACTATAATTAATGAGTAGTAATATGATACTTATGTTTACATGTTTTTTAAATGATGGTAAATTGTTATGTTAAAACTAATTGGGTTGTAAAAAGTTACATTAACTATTTTATCCAATAATTTTCCATGCCATTATCACCATCATTAGAGCTATAACAAAAACATGAACATCCTATGTCAATTCCCAAGAAAATAATAATTCCTTTGTAACCCCAAAAGCTATAATGCCCTAAATTTTCCAACTATTTTATTTTATTTTACTTTACAAAAGACATTTTCAATGCCATGCATAAATTCCAAGGTGATTTAAAGATAAATGAATATTAATAATAATATCTCCATATAAACATGTGTCTTTAGTCCTTCTAAAATATTTTTTTCCCAGTCATTAAAGACTATGTCAAATCCCTCTCAAATCATGTTAGAGAGATTTAAATTTATGAAAAGAGATATAAACGAAGTTGAGTGTCATGACCATATATTCATTTATCATAAAATTATGGTATTTATTTATAGGATTTACACTATGAACAATACTCAATTAAATCCCCCTCCCCCCATTACTCACTAGTGAAAAAAAGATTGATTCTAGAAGAGCTAAAATGATAGTGTTACACCACTAGTTATATACATTTCACTAATATCATTAATTTCTACTCGAAATATCTTAAGTGGTTAACAAAAAGTAGGGTATTATAGGTAGCATTTATCACTTTTATTACCTTAGAATGCTAGGAATCAGGGGTAAAAATTAGGAAAGTAAACATATGAAAAAATAAAAAGTAAACTAATCAATTAAACTAAAAAAATATGATAATTACCAAAAATAAAATAACACTAGTAATTAAAATAATGAGGAGATTGAATTGGTCAAGTGGTAATAAGGTTATACACATGTGGTGTTCCCCATGATTCTATTATGGAAATATCAGCTTTGATATTCTTTCCTCTCCCTTAAGGTACCCATTCTTTGGGTACAACTGTTTGAGGGAAAAAATTATGTCCTACATCCACCTCAAGCCGATAAGCAGTTGATGGTTTAAGATAAATCTATATAAATAATTGAATACATATAATTTAAATACATGCCACTACATATATATAATGTAATAATTAATTCTATCACATTCACTCAAAAAATGTTATTGAGATTATAAATGTACTATTACAATGCCTTGTATGTCAAAAAAATTAAATATTTTCATAATTGTGATAGTTATTCCACTAAATTTGATACCACATAAACTAAATAAACCATAAAATCAATCCTTTTTATTTAGATTCTAAAGTTTTTTGGGATAAGTAGGAAATAGGTTGTGACAAGTCCCAAAGTAAATAAATGATGTACTAATGATAAAATGGGGTGTATCAAGGGTTTAATAAATATATTTCATAAAAATAATTAATGAATAAGGGTAACTAAGATTCACGTTAATTATAACATACTAAACTAATTAAAAATTAAGTGGTGAAATGGTCAACCAATAGGAATTTTATCCAACCTAAGATGATAATTAGAAAGCCTAATAACATTATAGTTATACCAACTTATTTTCTATAAGACTTAAATAAAGAAAAAACATATGCATATACTTGTTGACGCTAGAGATTGCACCCAGTGGCAAGAAAACAGGTTCCTGCCTTCTCCCCGCAACATGGAAACCCCTCTCTCGCCTGTGGGATGGTGAATCAGGAGAGAGTCTCTAGGTATGGGCTAGTTCCCTCTGATGTATCTTGTTTGTTTCAAGTAATGCAAAAATAATGGATATACAGCTATATACTGGGGGGGATGAAATGCATGAAAACAAATTGCTTACACTAAAGAGGTGATACACCAAAATAAAGGTTGACCTTCCACATCCACACTCAGAATCAAGGAAAATGCAAATATACTCTCTACACATTTGGCAAAAGAACCAAGATGCTAAGACTAACAGGGAGGCTATAATGGAAAATACATAACAGAGGTTTACGAAGGTGCTATGGAATGCACACTTACGAGCAACTTCTTCTATTTTGTCCTTCTCAAATATTGCTCTTCTCCTTTCAGCTACAGGAATGGCCCTTGTAGATGACTGGTCTATTGGCATTAACATGTGAAAGCATCGAAGATAATGACTAAACACAAATAATACTCATGACATACACAACAAATCTATCCAAGATGGAGGCAAAAGACTGTATTTTATTGATTTAGGTGGAGAATTTACAGAGCTATGCTCTTTACAAAATTGGAGAAGATCCTTAAAAATGACCAAGTCTGTGTATTTATATGGAAAGAGCCAAGAAGAGCTCTCATTGGCCTTTTGCTTGCAAGTGGCAGCTTGAGTCTTCATTGGGAAGAGAGAAAACACTATAGATGATGTCATAAGTCTGCTGGGACCATGCTTGCTACCTCATTTTGTGTGCTAGTTTGCTCCTCTGGTAGTTGGGTGGGCCTTTTCCTATGTTCTATAGGCCTTTTTTGCCACCTGATGTTGTGGGCAGTGATTTTACCACCCAATGTCATGGATTGCATGTAGCAATATTGTCGATGTTAGCTGATTTGGCTACAGAGTGTGGCAATTTTGTTGACATCAGTTGAGTAGGCTGCTGAGTGTGGTAGTTTTGCCGACGTCGGCCGATTTCGTGGCCTTTTCCTCTGCTTGTGTTGTGGGTGGCAATTTTGCTACTGACTGCATCTATTTTCGGTCTCCTTTTACCCACCAGTGTTGTGGGTGGAAATTTTTCCACTGACTGCATCTGTTCTTGTAAATGTCTGCCCTCTTTTTGCCTTAGTGTTAAACACCCCAATTTTTTCCTCTCCTCTTTTGTGAACATTTGAAGACTCTGCCTTATGCTGATGTGAACGCCAACGAATGAGGTTGATGAGCCAATGCTTTGAAATGGAGCTGTTGAACCCTAAAGGTGGACCTTGCAACCTAAAATTAATTGGCCTTTCATAACTAGTGCAGAAGGTGACTGAGATTTCACTAGAGGGGCAAAATTGGTCAACAAATTGGCGACTCACAGGGGAAGCGTGCCTGCTATGCTTAGAACCCAGTTGCCTCTAAATATCTATTGGGTGTGGAGTCGGATGGTAACTTTGAAGAGAGTTCACAACTTTGATAATACCAAAATCAAATACATAGAATTTACCCCCACAAATGAAGGGAAACACACAAGGCTAAAAACAACTACCTGTGCAACTGCACTTAAGGAAAACAAGAAAAAAAACTGAAAGCAAACTATTATATACAACTAACCAGGAATGTTTGCATCCCTCCTGGATCAAAAGGAAAATTTCTTAAGTCCCCTTCCCGGTGAGAAGACTTATCATGGTAGGAAAGTAGATGGAAGAGGACAAGATTTGGTGACTTACTCTTCCTGCCTGTCACCTGAGTTGGCTGGAAACTAAGTAGATCAAAATCAAACATGCCTCCAATATATATGTATTTTGATTATCCCTGGAGGCCTATTAAATGTTGGTCTTTGATATTGGTGCTCCTTACCAAGAAATCAATTTCTACCAGCTTATCACTGTAAACCTTCTGATCTACACATTCCTTCTATAATGTATCATGGTCAGACTTGTTTCCTTCTGCCTCTTTGAAAACTCTGTCAGACTCATCCTCTGCTTCCTCTTGGCCTTCTTGAAGAAGGGCGAATGTGGTGATGTCTAAAAGGGACTCACAAAATGATTGTTCATCCCACAAGACTTCACTTTCTTGTTTAAAGCTCAGTTCTTTAAGGCATTCCTCCAAGGAGACAAACCTCTCCTTTTCCTCTTTGCTGATCAGGTTCTCTAGATTTTCAAAAATATTCCCCTGATCTTCCTCTTTCTTGGGTTCTTCAATGTAGTCATCCTCATCAAAATAGCAATGAAGTTCATCAAATATAGGAGAAGAGAGCTTACCATGCATTTGTTCCTCTTCAAATTGCTAGAACATCCGCATATATGCAAGCCCTGCATCTTCTCCACTGCTGATAAGGTCTTCACAAGAAGTATCAATGATGATTTCTTCTTCGTTATCACTCATAACAGCCTCCTGAAGACTTACAGATTGGATTTTTTGCCTCTCACCTGCTTCTTGCAAAATAAGTTCTTCTTTGAGAAGGGACGAAGTGGAGAAAACATGTGGGAGAGGGGGCAACCCTTGAGCTAGAATCGAATGATTCTCCTCCCTCCACTTGATCAATACTTCATTAATATCAGGCACAGCCTGATAATTCTCTTGGAAATGTGTAGATGGGGTGTGTTCAGGCATGGAATCTGCTATTTGGTTTGAACCATCCACTACACATTGGCTGAGGAAACTCTCTCTGGACTCCAACTCTGCAATTCTCCTACTCAGATCTTCTTGGAAAATCTTCTCCTGGAGGTCTCTAGCGTTATCATAGGCAGGGGAAACTTTAGCTTCTTCAAGGTTCTGAAAAAAACCTTGCTTTTCTTCTTCTATTCTACCCCATGATTCCACTATTTTCCCCCAATTCAAGATTTCAAAATTTGAATTCTGCCCCTGCGAACAAGCAGCAACTTTGTTTTCCACAAGGTCCTGAGGCTCTTCCACAAGGTCTATAAATTTTCCCTCTCTTTCAAGGAGCAGCTTCATCCTAGCCTCTAAATCTTCAATTTGTCTGGCTAGGTTTTCCTAAAAGAGTCTTTCTTAGAGGTCACTAACATTATCCTCTTTAAAGCTTAGAGTTGGTCCCTGGCATTCCCTCCTCCAACTTGGAATCTGCACATCATGCTGGGAAACTTGGGGAGGCTGAGGAATGCAAGGAAAACACTATTGATGCATTGGAGGAGTCATTATAAAAGGGACATGCTAGCTAATGGTATTATTCTCAATGGAAGATTCCTAATCTAAGGAGTTTAAAAGATTGATCTCCATGGGAGGTTGCCTTGATGCCATTTGGCATTGGAAAGCTAGGTGCACGAGATTGGGAGTAGCTGTATTGGATGAGCTAGAGTGTGCAAGTGAAATTTGATAAAATGGATTTGGTGTAAAAGAGGGGGTTTTCTTCAAGGTAGGAGGGGGCATGCAAGGCTGACTGCCTTAAATATATAGATTTCTCCATTTTGGTGCCCCTTCCTTCATGGATTGTATGACCTATGCTTGCCTAAACAAGCACTCCTCTTTATACATCAGCTCCTGCTAATATTTGTACTGCTCTTCCAACCTGTCAATTTCAATTGTCTGCCTCTCAAATTCTAGCCTCACCTCCCTTATAGTTGCAGAGCAACTAGGAGAGCTACTTGAGGGGATTCTCTGAATATTTTGAGTCTGATCCAAATTATATGAAGGAAAACAAAACCCATGATTTTGAGCAAAAGAAGTATACATATAAGAAATGGATGATTTTTGATGGCACTAGGCTACTTAACCAACAGATTTAACTCAGAGTCGCCAGATGTTGAAAACTTGAATCGACTGTATTAAGACCAGCATCAATCCTAAACTTTACTGTGTTGAAAAATATAGTCCCACTGGGTGTGCCAAAATTGTTGACGTGCATGGTGCTGTATTGGTGGTTCCTTTACTATAACAGGATCAACGAGTAACCTTGCAACTTTACTAATTAAAAACTTGATGTCCCACTGGGCGTGCCAAAACTATTGGCACTGGAGATTGCACCCAATGGTAGGAAAATAGGTTCGTGCCTTCTCCCCTCAACATGGAAACCCCTCTCTCACCTATGGGATGGCGAAGCAGGAGAGGAGAGTCTCTAGGTATGGATTAGTTCCCTCTGATGTATCTTGTTTGTTTTAGGTAATGTAAAAATGATGGATATACAGTTATATACTAGGGGGGATGAAAAGGGGGAAGAAATGCATGAAAACAAACTACCTACACTAAAGAGGTGATACACCAAAATAAAGGTTGACCTTCCACATCCACACTCAGAATCAAGGAAAATGCAAATATACTCTACACATCTGGCAGAAGAACCAGGCTGCTAAGACTAATAGGGAGCCTATAATGGAAAATACATAATAGAGGTTTACCAAGGTGCTATGGAATGCACACTTATGAACAACTTCCTCTATTCTGTCCTTCTCAAATATTTCTCTTCTCCTTTCAGCTACAGGAATGGCCCTTGTAGATGACTGGTCTATTGGCATTAACCTATGAAAGCATCGAAGATAATGACTAAACACAAATAATACTCATGACATACACAACAAATCTATCCAAGATGGAGGCAAAAGACTTTATTTTATTGATTTAGGTGGAGAATTTGCAGAGCTATACTCTTTACAAAATTGGAGAAGATCCTTAAAAATGACCAAGTCTACGTATTTATATGGAAAGAGCCAAGAGGAGCTCTCATTGGCCTTTTGCTTGCAAGTGGCAGCTTGAGTTTTCATTGGGAAGAGAGAAAACACTATAGATGATGTCATAAGTCTGTTGGGATCATGCTTGCTACCTTGTTTTGCATGCTAGTTTGCTCCTTTGGCAGCTGGGTGGGCCTTTTCCTGTGTTCTATAGGCCTTTTTTCCACTTGATGTTGTGGGTGGTGATTTTACCGCCCAATGTCATGAATTGCACGTAACAATATTGCCGATGTTGACCGATTTGGCTGCTGAGCATGGCAATTTTGCCGACGTCGACTGAGTAGGCTATTGAGCGTGGCAATTTTGCCAACATCAGTTGATTTCGTGGCCTTTTCCTTTGATTGTGTTGTGGGCGGAAATTTTGCCGCTGACTACATCTATTTGCGGTCTCCTTTTACCCACCACTGTTGTGGGCAACAATTTTACCACTGACTACATCTGTTCTTGTAAATGTCTACCCTCTTTTTGCCTTAGTGTTAAACACCCTAGTTTTTTCCTCTCCTCTTTTGTGAACGTTTGAAGACTCTACCTTATGCTGCCATGAATGCCAACGAATGAGGCCAATGAGCCAATGATTTGAAATGGAGCTGTTGAACCCTGAAGGTGGACCTTGTAACCCAAAATTAACTAGCCTTTCATAGCTAGTGTAGAAGGTGACCGAGATTTCGCCAGAGGGGAAAAATTGGTCAACAATACTATAATAATAAGAAAATAAATTATGTCTATTTTGTAAATAAATGAAAGAGAATAAAAATAGAGATACTTATCTTTGGGGTGACTCTTTGGTGTGGAAATATCCCCACTTAGATCAAATGGAATTTTAATATATATATATATATATATATATATATATATATATATATATATATATATATATATATATTATTATGAAGACCTCAAATGGAAATAAAACTACCAATATATCCTTATTTTATGACTCCAAACTTAAATTTTGGGAAACATCATCAACATAACTCATCCTATTGAGATTTGAAGATGTTGAGCAAGACTTAACCTTTAAGAAAATGATTTTAAAATTTAACTCCAATTAATGGAAAAAATGATATTGAAATCATATAATATAAGTGTTGTGTGTTGTGAGAAATCAAAAATATGACCCCTATATATATGGCTCTAAAACCATAAATAACACTAAATTCTAAGCTAATAATATTGGCTAGGCTAATACTGCCAAAAAGTATTTTCATTAACTTAGAATTATATCAATTTGTCTAATATAGTAAAATTATAATTAAACATGAAATAGAAAATTCTAGCCTTACCAATACAATAATAGATATAGGGTGGCTCACAAACTATATTGGCTTGGATGATGCAGTAGAAATATAGGGTTGCTACAAATATGGATAGGAAAATTAAAGGGATTTAAAGGATCCTAATTTATCTACTATATATATTAATAAACATTTAAGTATAGTTTAACATTTATATAAATGGAAATCCTAATAACCCTATAAATATACTAGCTTATTCGATATATGAAAGATTTAAGGAAAAACAACATTCCTTTATTATAAAAATAAGAAAATAAGATGTCTATAAAGAGGCTTGTCATGGAATCTATGGAGGGAATAGGAAACCAAACAAGAGGTAGGGAAAATAAAATTGAGAATATGGGGACCAACAAACTGGTCCTCTATTCAGAGTTTGAATATTTAGACTAGCTTTCATCTAGTGTCTAGGTTTCCTCTCATCTTTTTACTGGTGTTTTGGCATCTTTTTGGCTGAAGTCAATCGTTCTAGTTATTTTTTAGGTTTTTTTATTTTAGTCTTGTTTTTTTTCTAAATATATTTTAGAATATTTCTGTAAAGGGTATGGGACCCTCAACCCATCTTTTAACCCTATCTAGTAAAAAAATAAGAAAAAAATATCTATCTCCTAATTAAATAAGTGAAATATGATTAGGACAAAAATACTTAAAATTGGGGTGACTTGTCGATGAATAAATCTCCCCCTTTGGCTCAAGTGGCACTTTAAAAGATATGTTGTAGGATAAAATCCTTAAATGCCAAGAAGAGTATCTAGATATATTTAGTTGGGGACTACAAAGGATTGGACACCTCCTTGGCATGACTCCTATTGAGATTTAATGACCTTAACAAGACTATATCTCCAAGAATAAGACCTTAAACTCTAACTCTTTATTTTAATACTTAAGATCATAAAGGTCAGCACATGAAAAAAAATAAGTTGTGTGATTTTAGGAATGACAATTATGACCTATATAGCCTTATATATGTGGATCCAAACCCTAAAATTCACCTATCTAATTAGGGTGATTTAAATATAGGAGAGGTTAAATAAAAAGTAAAATAGTTATTATATGTATAAAATAATCATTTAAGTTACATTTAGATATGGAAATTTATTTTCTTAAATTATTTTTATCATATATGTATGCATGTATGTATACATTCAAAATGTTTGAGAGTGGTTTCAAACCTATATGAGTTATAATGCATATTATAGGTTTTGGAAGATCCTAGCATATTTTAGATAGCCATAATTTATGATCTCAATATTATTGGTGAGACATCATAGGAGGTATGAAAGTGTTTTATCAAAAAAATTAGAACTATTTTATAATTTACATAAATGAGACAAACTAATATGTAAATTTAGAAAGCTACATATATACAATAAATCACACAAAATAATTTGGAACTTGTTAAATTTAGAAATATGCTAAAAGAATAAAGTACAAAATAAATCAAACTTAGCTAGAAAACTAAAATGCCAGACTATGATTGAGACTAGAAAAAAGGTTGTATGATTGTGTTGACTAAATGTGGATATAAAATTAGGTTTTGTTGGATCTTTAGATAATAATATTAGATATAGATATGGGTATGATGTGTTAGTGTCCTTATGGAGCATCAACACGCTATAAATGATATCTCTCTAAAATTATTTTGATATATTCACCTTTGACTATATGTTATATATTCTTGTGTGAGAACTATCGATACACTACAAAAACCATTGTGTATCTTATCCTTACTTATTATCCTATCTTAATACATTAATAAGGTAATTTCAATCATGGAATAAAAGGGGTTAAGATTGAATTTGTATTTTATCTAAATACCCCATATGTTGAGTGTTGCCTACATATCAATACTCTGAAGAGGGATTAAAATCCATGTAGTTCTGCCATGTTATAGAGATGTGTGTGAAATATTGGTACAAAATGATAAATTTTAGTGTAATATAGAAGTGATTAACTGATTCAACTATGAATTGTGACCTTGGAGGTGTATTTATACTTTAACTCAAGGTTGGTAAGGTTTATGTATTCAAAAAATGGGAGAAATATGGAAATTTCTCTCAATGATCAATTAGAATTATGATGCTTTTAAATATGGAAACCTCTTGTGTGCAAAATGGTTTTAAATGTGAATTTATTTTTATATTCTAGGAATTAATTTAGATGGGTATCACTAAAATTTTATGATGATCCATTACATGAATTCAAATTTGAGCAACTGTATGTTATTTTATAGGACACTGTTGACAAAACTAGACAATAGCAGTCTAAATAGGATAACCTTGTCCAAGTGGAAAGAATACAAAAATTGAAAGTTGGGATCAATCTTAAAGTTAGTTTAGGTTATTTATAATGTTAAATAGGGAAATTTTTGGATCATTGGTTAGTTTTAAAAATAATTAATAAATAATTGTATTGAAGGAAGAGTAGTCAAGGACTGTGGAATGAGGCATGATCTAAGTGTGTAAAAGGAGTGGTCACAAGTGCATTATTTTAATAATAAATGTTATCCTTACAGATCTAATAAAAATTAATGAATACACTTAATTATTTATGAAAATCATTGTGTTTTTTGGTGCAAAAACTTGATGATTAGAGAGGGTAATACCCTTGAATGTTTTATATTCATTGAATAGATTACAATGGATTGTGCATGCCCAAATCCTCATTAAAATATGAGTCTAC